>ML779619.1:227198-298821 GCA_009831015.1 Picea engelmannii | reverse complement strand
GAAGATCCTTCTAGAAGTGGAAGCTTCTATTAGGTCTTCTTACATCCGCCTTATTCTATTTTATTGAAAGGCCTTATTAATATTGACCTTTATTACATCCGAATACATTGATCTACCTATGTGCGGGTTAGGACCTTAACAGTAATGGTAGGGAAAGAGAATGGGTATTGTTCATAAAATTAATTAAGTAATCCATAAAATCATTCCATATCAACTTAAAAAATCCAACACCAACCAAAATGACCACTGTGCCAAAAGAACAACTATTGTCTAAAATTCAAACAATTTTGTGCATTCACTTGCTCACTATTCGCAGTCAATTGTAACACAGTGTCATCAAAACAAGACAGTATGCATTCCACAACAATCTGCAAAGGAATTTTGTTTCTTCTTATTTATCCATTTAATCTTTTAAAACAATCCCCAAATGAATAATCAATCACTTATTCCTACATTGTCCAGTATCAACTCATAAACTACTTCCCACAAATGATTTCAATCATCAAATACATACTCAAAAGTCGTGTCGGATTCTGTCCTTCAATTCATTTAATAATTAAATTGCAATGGGGTTAAACTGTCACATAACCTATGTCTATCTCTGCTACGATGCATGATATTCATCAACGCATATAACTGACAGCCAAATACAACCATCAATATTTTAATTGCAAAGATCCTGACTTGCCACTTAAACACACATACATCAATCACCATTTTAATTCATACTATGCTTGGAATACATAGACCATTCGACAAAACGCAGAGTATTTATGTGACTATACATGTCCAACTACTCTAAATCTAAACATCCATAATGTTGGGCTATCAATCAATATAACAAGGTAACAACAGTAAGCCTAATCTCATCTCATAAATTGACCAAATTTGAAACAAAACCATTTTGTTTAAAACCCGTGACCATCTCTGATGGTGCAATCAATAATATTCATAACATATATAGTGGATGGCCATACCATAATCATCATAATTGCAATACTCCCATGGAAATTAAAACACACAGTCACAGTAATCATTAACTCAACATGTCCCCGAGGTGTAGGACAGTCGGTGACAGAGTGTGTTGTTAAGCCACTCCGTGATGTTAAAGTCACTGGTTCGAAACATGCGGGGACAAAAAATCCAACCATGTTAAGGGTTGGTGTGGCTCAGGCCAGGTGCGATCCCCGGGTGATTTTGACGGCTTAGATGCCCCTGAGTCGCGGTTTCTCAAGCCACAGGTTAATCACGTAGCCAACAGGTCCCGCACAAATTAACAAACAAAAAAAAATCATTAACTCAACCTAACATGTTGTAGGAATGCCACACATACCCACACATCACGCACGAAGCATTTGTTGTGACTTAATCAATTAAAACTAATGCTTGGTCAAAAATTCAATAATCATAATGTAAGAGACAACGACTGTGCATTCAATCCAATTCTCCAATCAACCAAATTACCATATTGAGTTTATCAATTGATTATCATAATAACCAATGGAGTGACTAAAAACCAAAACCAACACCACTGTCAACATAATCGATAGAGATGAGCCAAAAATCGAACATTGTCAACAATATACCAACAACTCATAACAACCAACAGTGTACCCGACATGCCATAACGGTTCCCTTAATCAAAACCCGGGCTTGAGAAATCAAGGGTTTGCTTTGTGGACCAACGCAGGGAGACTGGAGTCGACTCCCGTCATCGGGTGAGAACCTCTAAGACCAACGGTGCACACACAGGGTATACCACCAATAACTTTGCAAAGAGGGAGACAGTTCATGAGATAGGAGAGACTCTGAACAAAGGAGAAAAGGCTCAATTTTGGCCTTGAAACAATGCTTAGAACACGTAGGGTATAACCCTCGTGGATCTCCCAATCAACCAACTAACAACGCTGGGATAAAACAGAGCCAAGAAAAAACAATATAACCCACTGCACAACCATGAATAGCATGAACAAACCCATACCCAAGTGAAAAAATGCGCAGTGACACAAGGTGTTTCAAAACCATTAAACCCCATAACAACAAAAGACTGGGTATGGTGATATGAATGTGTGGAGACAGCCAGCCACTCTAGACCAAATGAAACCCTCCAACTAAAATCAGCAACGATGACAGAGAGCCTTTATGGTTGCTAACACACAGAACGACCAATAACAATGTGACTTTAAACATTATTGCAGTGAAAACCACCAACGATTCATTCCAGAAAAATATCACAAATATACCAGTTGCCATACTTAAGGAAAGCACAGACCCATACATCCTGAGCCAATATCTATTTCATAACCAGAGCAGATTCATGGATGGTGAAAAGACATACCTGTAACCAAAATCACCTTAAAAACACGAGCTTGGCCGAGCGGTTCTTCCTCTACTTGAAAGTCGGAGCCTAACCACAACAAAACACAGTTGAACAATATCCAAACTAGAGTGGCGGCCAGTGGAAGGAGTAGGAGTGACGTGCAGTAAATGCACGTTGTCTCCACCCTCAAGTCATTCAATTCCTTAGTACACGCCAACCCACTATCCATTAATTCAATCAATCGAAACCAACATCAACTAATTGCCAAGAGAGCCACCCTCATCACATCTTACCATTTCCAAACTATACAATAATGCATGTCAACTATATAACTAAATAAATCACAGAGCTATTAACTTGTTAGCTAGGATTAACAATGACCATTCTAATTTCAATGCATTTAGTGTAACATAGTAGCATAGTTCAATCTTTTCTTTTGGCATTTGTTTATATTCATTTTGCCTCTTTTCAACTGCTCTTATGTATTGTTACTAACATGTCTATTGTGCAGGTGTCAAAGTAACGAATCCAGGAACAAATAGCCATGGTAGCAATGGATAACATAGGCCATCATAACATGAAATTATAGCTTGGAACAAACCATAACATGCCTTACCCATCATTCACTTGTCGCAATTATAACCAACACATAACATGCCTTATTCATTTTCAATAAAATCTAGATTTCATCAATGATGTAGAACCATCTAAGCAGTGTTGAACATCAACATAAACATGAAATAAGAACCAGATCGGATCTCCCAATCTACAAGGGGGTCCCACCTACTAGTATTATATATCTTATTAGCTTATAATTATTAGGCTTAAGCAATACTTTGTGGGCGAAATCCTCGTTGTGATTTTAATCGTCAACACACGTGTAGTTTCTTTTCAATTTAGCATGAACTTGAACCATAAACAATGCAACAACACAAAATACAATAGTTGCAGTAACCAAGATCACAAGAAGAATAACCATGCACAAGACACAAGAAGATATCATGGGGAAACTCTTCTCAACCAAGGGAAAAAACCCAACAACCCTTTACTATAATGCCAAGAGAAGAACCTTCACATCATAAACCCTAGCGCACACAAGAGGGTGCTCTATGACCAAGAAAGATAGCACATAAGAAGTGTGCACCAAATTTCAGCTCACCAAGTTAAGCATTGAGTGAATGAGATATGATCCAAAATAGGGATGTATCTCTCTAATATATACATGACCTAACTCATCAAATAGATGTGTCTATTGGCACAATAAGGCCGACTTGTACAACTCAATAATAAAATTTGTATTTTACATAATATTAATTATCTTTACACATTAGGGCCGACTTGTACCCTTCATAATACAAATTAGGGTTTTACAATAGTCTTACTCTTTGACAATATAGCAAGGGGTCTCACACACATCCTCTAGTGCTCTGTCACTAGGGACAAGTCCACATGTGCTCAACCACAAGGGACGTCACTCTCAATAGATCAACTCAACTAAATCCATAGGAGTATGGACTGAAGAGCCATCTCAAGTCAACTCAACTAAGTCCATAGGAGTACGAAAAGAGACCATCTCAAGTCATCTCAACTTAGTCCAGAGGAGCACGACAAGAGACCAACACAAGTCATCTCAACTCATTCTAGAGGAGTACAACTCACCTATCACATAATCGTTCTCACAAAATATCTCAACTCAATCTAGAGGAGTACAATCTAGAGAATGTATCATGAAGCTCCAATCATCAACACTCCCTCTTAGCTAGGGAGGCATTCTCCACCAGGCCAAGTCTCTCATGAAAGTACTCGAACTTCTTCTTGGCAAGCGATTTGGTGAAGACGTATGCAACTTGCTCGTGTGTAGAAAGGTACTGCACATGTATTTCTTTCCTCTACACCATATCTCTGATGTAATGGTATTTGATCTCAATGTGTTTCGATTTATCATGAAACACATGATTCTCTAAGAGATTCACACAACTCTAGTTATTGCAATGGATAGCGGTGGAATCCATCTCATGTCCAAATAATTCTGCAAGAATGTTGTGAAGCCACACTGCTTCGCGAAATGACACACATAATGTAATGTACTCTACTTCTGCAGTAGTCAAAGCCACAAAAGTTTGTTTCTTGTTGCACCAAGAAACCATGGCAGATCCCAAAGTAAAACAACAACCAGAGGTACTCTTCCAATTCACTGTGCTCCCTTCCTAATCTGCATCAACATATCCCTGCAATCTCATGTCTACACCGGAGGCATATCTCATTCCATAACCAATTGTGCCTCATAAATCTCTCAACACATGATTCACTGCTATCCAGTGTGTCTTTATCGATTGACTCATAAAATGACTGAGTACACACACTGCATAGCATATATCAGGTTTGGTGTTAACCAGATACATCAATGATCCAATCAGCTTTCTGTAAAGACGTGGATCAATCTCGTCTAAATCAGAATAAGTCTCGCTCAATTTCTTCAGATTCATCACCAACGGTGTAGCCATGCGCTTGCATTATGTCATCCCGGATTTCTTCAATATATCAACTGTGTATTTCCCCTGAATCAGGAGAATCTCATCAGTCCCCTGCCACACTTCTAGTCGCAATAAGTAGTGCATTATACAAAGCTCCTTCGTCTTGAATTTAGAATCCAATGCATCCTTGCATTCAACAATAAGGATTTTTGAATCAGTGAGGAATAAGTCATCAACATATAGGACCAAAATCAGGCACTCGTCACCAACAATGTTGTATTATAGGTTGGTATCAACAACACTCTTGTTAAAGCCCAAACTCATCAAGTATCCATCAATCTTCTCATACCGTGCATGAGGTGCTTACTTTAGTCCATACAGGGCTTTCTTCAACCTACACACATGAGATTCCTTCTCATGTATCATGAATCCATCTGGTTGCTCAATGTAAACTTCTTCCTCAATTTATCCATTGAGAAAGGTTGTCTTCACATCCATCTGATGTAGTCTCCAACCCATGGATGTAGCAATGGAAATAATCGTACAGATGGAAGTGTATAGGGCAACATGAGAAAATGTATCCTCATAATATATTCCCTCCACCTGAGAGAATCCTCTAGCCACAAATATCACTTTTTAGTTCTCAACACTTCCATCAGCTGCATGTTTGATCTTATAGATCCACTTGGAAGTCACTACAGAGTTCCCTTTTGGTCTTGGAACAATATCCCACACATCATTCTTCATGATGGACTGATACTCTTCAGTCATGGCATCTTGCCAAACCTACTGACCTGCTGCTTCATGACAAGAAGACTCAGTATCAATGATGTGGCTCATGGATGAAACATAGCTTGAAAATATTTGTGGTCTCTTTCTCTCTCATAATGTACTACGAGGAGTTGCATGTCCCTCTTCCTCCTGCAGAGTCTATCGAGCCCATACATGCCTCTTCTAGCCTACTGCAATGTCTCTGGGAACATCAACTGGAGCTACGGGATCAACTGGATCAATTGGATCAGTAACTTTCTCCCTTTGAACTACTAAAGGAGGAGAAGGTATTGTCTCTTCTTTCTTCTTGTTGTCAATCTCCATCTGAGATTCTCTATATCTTCGAAAGGCTATCTCTTCCTCAAAGGTGACATCTCTGGTAGCCTTGATTTGTCTCTAACCAGGGATGTATATTTGGTATGCCTTCAAATATTCACTGTACCCCACAAATGTACCCTTTCTTCTTGAAGAGTATAGCTTGGTCCTCTTTTCCTTGGGTACATGAATGTATATTGGACACCCAAATATCCTGAAGTGTCCAACCTTAGGCTTCACTCTGGTGAAAGATTCTTCAGGAGTCATGTTCTTCAAAATCTTATGAGGACTCTTGTTCTGAACATACACAGGTGTCATGGATGACTCTGCCCACATAATCATAAGTAGATTATGATCATGTATCATCACTTTGGTTGCCTCAACAATGGATCTGTTCTTCCTCTCTACAACCCCATTCTACTGAGGGTTATAAGGAACGGTGTACTCCCTCTTGATCCCTGCCTTAATACAAAAATCTGGCCTCCTGTACTAGGATAATAACCAAGATGGCCTCCCATAGGGATAACAACCAAAATGGCCTCCTATACTAGGATAATAACCAACCAAGAAAAAACAATTGGACTCTTGTACCATGGATAATGGTCCAAGTTACAAGGGCTCCCATACTAGGGATAATACCCTTCATTATAAAATGCAAGCTACTTACAGAGTAATGATGAAATCAAATAAGGAATGTAATACAAAACTTACCTTAGTCTAGTTTTCTCCTGAGTGCAGTTTGCCCATAGATGATCAAACTGAGGTAAATATGCTCTTCCACTGATACTTATGAATGGATCCCAATGTCTTGGAAGAGCATTGAGAGTAATCATGACAATCTCTTTGTCTGTAATGGTTTCTCCAATGGCACCTAACTGATCTCTGATCTCTGAAATCTTCATGAAGAAGATAGAAATGGTGTCATCTTTCGTCATCTTAATATTTTGAAGTCGATGTTTCAATGTAAGAGCTTTGTTAGTGTTGTTTCTCTCAAACATATTCTTCAACGCATTATACATTAGATAAGTTGTCTTCAAGGTAGAAATGTGAGGGAGTAGATGATTATCTTCCTAGATTTGACATCATTTGTCTTCCATTCAACCTTCTATTCTAGAGTGATGTGTAATCTTGACTTCTAGGAGCTGAAGTTGCTTGATCCATCAAGTCTATCTTCTACCAAAGCTCTATTCCTCATGGCTTGTAGATTCTTCGCAAACCCTAACGGCTAGGCTAGAAACCCTAGCTTCAAAAAACCTGACGGCTAGGCTAGGATAGAAACCCTAGGTTTCATTGGACATATGACTGCCAACAAGAAGCCTTGGAGAGTCAAAAGAACCCCAGCGAGTTGCAAAATTCCCCAACGACCTGCATAAACCCTTGAAGACAAAATCTGCAGAAACCCTAGGGCCGAAAATCCAAACTTCTTCAATTTTCAATCTGAGAATTGCAGGTGATGCGTTGGACTAGGCCATACCTTCATGTGAATAATTTAGGCCCAACACTTCAAAGGAAAGTGCTAAAACTAGATTGACAAGGAAAATGGTAAGGGCCTTTTTTGCAGTTTCAACAAGAAGGTGACGGCTAGCTTGGAAAGGTGTTGGATTAGCTTGTGCAATGGCTCTTTCAGGAACACTTCTCTGATACCATGTTGATTTTTTAATGATTTCTCAAGAACATGTAGTTTCCTTTCAATTTAGCATGAACTTGAACCATAAACAATGCAACAACACAAAATACAATAGTTGCAGTAACCAAGATCACAAGAAGAATAACCATGCACAAGACACAAGAAGATATCCTGGTAAAACCCTTCTCAACCAAGGGAAAAAACCCAACAACACTTTACTATATTTTCAAGAGAAGAACCTTCACACCATAAACCCTAGCACACATAAGAGGGTGCTCTATGACCAAGAAAGCTAGCGCATAAGAAGTGTGCACCAAATTTCATCTCACCAAGTTAAGCGTTGAGTGAATGAGATATGATCCACAATGGGGATGTATCTCTCTAATATATACATGACCTAATTCATCAACTAGATGTGTCTATTGGAACAATAGGGCCGACTTGTACAACTCAATAATACAATTTGTCTTTTACATAATATTAATTATCTTTACACAGTAGGGCCGACTTGTACCCTTCACAATACAAATTAGGGTTTTACAATAGTGTTACTTTTTGAAAATACAGAAAGGGGTCTCACACAGATCCTCTAGTTCGCTGCCACTAGGGACAAGTCCACATGTGCTCAACCACAAGGGACGTCACTCTCAACAGATCAACTCAATTAAATCCATAGGAGTACGAATTGGAGAGCCATCTCAAGTCAACTCAACTAAGTCCATAGGAGTACGACATGAGACCATCTCAAGTCATCTCAACTCAGTCCAGAGGAGCATGATAAGAGACCAACACAAGTCATCTCAACTCAGTCCAGAGGAGTACGACTCACCTATCACGTAGGAGTTTTCACATATCATCTCAACTTAGTCCAGAGGAGTACAATCTAGATAATGTCTCATGAAGCTACAATCATCAACATATCTTAGCTTCAGACGGTGGCCCCAATTCCAACCCGAGGAGATTAAACGAGTTGTAGGGTGTTTGTTCCCCTAGACATTTAACAAACTGGTAGGCCCAATAGCTCACGACCACTTCAACTGAGGACATCGTTTCATCTTATGCAATGTTGAGAGAAAGAAATTACAAAATATTATGAATTGGAGCATTTATTGGAATAGGTGGAAGGACAAATTTTCAATCCAAACATGAAAAGATAATAGTGCTAAGGACACTTGTGAATTTGATTAAACAAGGCTTATATAGGAAATTCATGATTGGGAAAAAGAAGTGGAATATTTCATAATGATTCATAGAAGGAAACACCTGGAATTGTGGTTCACCTCGGCCTACACCCAGAAACAGTTGCTTCCTCCTCTTGATGACTCTAGTTCCACTATGGATCCCTCCCTTTCCAGCCTTTCTACAAATTTAGGGGACAATGGGAGATTGTTTCACACTCAAGACCTAGAAATGATGGATGGCACAAGTGAGGTTTACCCTGCTATCGAATCTGGACAAGAGAAGTGCAAGGATGAAGTTGGAGCAAATCCATAGGAGAACATACATGTTGAAGCCCATCATGGGAAAGAAAATCAATAATTTTTTTTCTTGTTTTCTAAATGTTCTATTGAGTTGTTTTTTTGCTTCAATAATATCTAAGTCAATATGCATGCCAAGTCTTAAGAGGTCAAAATAGAAGTGACAGACACTAAAGGATAATGGATAAACAAGCCTCCATTTTGGACAACTAGCCTTAACCACCTTTAATCTTTTTTATTATACAGTTGTCCAATTTGACTACATCATTATCCAATATAAATCATATGTGTTATTATGAAAAGAAAAAATACAATCATCTGGAAAGTATTCCTAATCCACTACTAGGACAATCATCGTTAGACTAACATCAATAATATACATTCCAAAGTTAATAATATCATCCAAAAATATTCATCAAATGTCCTCCATCTGACCCAATCATTTGTTACAACCATAAACATCATCAATCCATCCATATTCGCACTAGTTGCAATACAATGTAAATTATTGCCATTCATTAATTTGAAATTGAGACATCTATCCACATTATCACATCGATTTCAAATCATCATCTTAATTGTCACAATCAATGATTTTTACAAACAATACAACCTAATAACAACATTCAATTATCATGTACATCAACCATTCACAAAAAAATTCAATAATTAACATCATCAATTAATCACACTACAACAATATGTCACTCATCAAATATACTATGCTAATCTAATGTCTAATAATAAGGTCATCCTATACCAATAAGAGATTTTCTTATCTCCAAAGAAATATTAGTTAGGACGAGTCATTGTTGCACCCATGTGTGCCCTTCTAAAAAGGTGAGATGTAGTAGAATCTGAATTTCATTAATTCATTAGGAATAACATGACATTCTTCTTTAAAAAATGCTTAAGTGCTAAACCAAAATATGAAAATGAATTTACACAACCATAAGCTATTTCAATCATCTCTACTTATTAACTTTTAAAGGAATTCATCTAATACTGGCCAAGAGTAATTACTCAACATAACATATAATAGTCTCATAGAACCTATCTATTTTATTTTATATTTTCTTTTGAACCATAGGACCAACTTCGTGAAAATAATCTATGAACTTTGATCCAAGGACACGCTCACACAATATTCGTTCCAAGGTCTCATAAGAGTATTTTAGTAAAAACTTGATGTTGTTGTACCCCTGTCTAACGTATGCTTATATTGCATCTAGCCTCATCCTAGAGAGGTGACCAACAACTCATCGACGTACATAAGAGTGACAGGGATGGAATTAATGAAATGTTTTGCTTTTTTTTCCAACGGGAAAATTTCTCAATTATATTAATAAATATAATGTGTTCTCTAGACTAGAGATGTTACAAAGGCATTGCTAAAAAGGCATAATTGTCAATGATCTTTCGCCAATAGTGGTCTCTTGACCATCAGATGGAGAAAGTTCAAAAATAAGAGTGATAAAATAACCAATTACAAAGAGAGCGTTGGAATAACAATACTATCAAAATAGCCTCAGAGGAAGCCAATGATCAGAAATAGTCAATAAAGACACAAAGTACTTGGAAATATATGAGGGAAATATAGGTAGTTCTTAATGGAGAGTACTGAAATGGGAGGGGCCCTCATGGCCATCTATCCAGAGATTATAGATAATAATGCCCTCTTTTTTCTGAAGCACCAACTTGGATAAATGATCAGCAGATTTATTGTACTCCTGATAGATGTGGTTGAAGCTAAGGTTTTTAAAAGAGGGCAAAAGTGATCTGATTCTGTCCTTCCAAGCCAAGAGAGAGATGGATTGAAGGTCTCCCCTATTGTTTAACCAGTCAATGATAATTCTGGAGTCTCCAAAGATCTGAAGTGCTTCAATGTGTAGTCTGGAAGCCCAGAAGAGAGTAGCCTAGGCACCCAAAAGTTTTTCTCTGGTATTGGTGCCCAGTCCACAGCTAAAGGTCCAGCGATGGTAGGAATTTATTGTTATTTTGATCAGACCACCGACACCACTCTGTGCTCCATTTAATGATGTTGCTCCATCGAACCATCCAATTATTCCTCAAGTTCAAGAATCCTCTTCGTGATCTTTTTTCTTGTTTTATAAGGGGAGTTGTCAGTCCAACTTTTAAATAGAACAAGTGCTTTATGTGATATAGTCTTAATGGAAGGGATCTCATTTGAGAAGATTTTATTGTTCCTGACCAACCATATGGACAAACAAATCAGAGATGGCAGATGTTTAAAAGAGAGTTCCCTATGCGTCCAAAATTCGAAGCAGGTAGGGATCGATGGCCCATCCCAAACATAATTGATATTAAGCACCAAGTTGATTTTTCTCCAAACTGATCTAGTGAATGTGCAATTGATGAACAAGTGATCTGCAGTCTCTGCATCATTGAAGCAAAGTTGGCAGATGTTTGGTCCAGACCAGCCTTTTTTCTGTAGCAAATCCCAGGTGTTTAGTTTGTAATTGAACATGAGCCAAGAGAAGAGTTTTAATTTGTGGGGGAGATCCAACGCCAAAAAAAAAATCCAGCCCTTTATGTTTGATGGCCAGATCGAATTAATTATCTCTGTGTATGCATTTTGAACAGTGATCTTTTTGGAAAGATCTCCCCCGCACCAAATTAAAATATTGACCCTGTCATTTAACTGTATTCCCGCAAGTGATAAGCCCACACAGAAGGTGTTCCATATAGTAGTTAGATCATCGTTGAGGCCGAGTGAAGAGTTGGAAAGCCAATTGTCAGGAAGAGTCGTCAAGAGGGTTCGGACCCAGATCTGGTAAAGGTACCAAATATTTTTGCTATGGAGATGTTCTATAAGAGGTGGAGTAAGTAAGGAAGCATCTCCCAGCACGAGGATGCGATCGCGGCCTAGAAAAACTAAATGGCCTGACCCTGGATGCCAACAGATCTCACGCATAATCCATTTCTTTGATTTTATCATGTTTTTCCATAAAAAAGAGAACGCCCTAGAGGTAGTCAATTATGATTGTAGCCATATGACAACTGTAGAATGGGCTAGGTATTTATCTTTTATGATGGAATGCCAAATGCTCAGAGAAGTCAGAACTCGCCAAAGAGAGTTTGTTGCAAGTGGATAGTTGAAATGGAATAAATTGTGGATCCCCCATCCTCCTTTTGTTTTGGTTTTTCCAAGGATTCCCAGTTGCAAAGATGTTGTCTAGACCGGTCTGAGCACCCCGACCAGAGGAAATTATAAGTCAAGCAACAGAGTTTTGTAATTACCGGAGCGGGAATGGCAACAAGGGCCATCCAATAAATTGGATGTCCTTCAAGAATAGCTTTGATGAGAGTGCAACGACCACCAAGAGAGAGCCATCTCATGCACCAATGGCCAGTCCTTTTTTATATTTTTGCAATGAGCCAATTCGAGTCCGCCAGCTTATAGGAGTCTACCTTTAAAAAATATCCCAAATACTTGAGTCCAGTGGAAAGATGTGTGTAGTTATATGGTAAAATACCCTTGAGTTGTACCAGAATGTGTTGTTGTATGTTTGCGAAGTGAAAGGTTGATTTTCCCCAATTGATTGACAAACCCGTAGCACAACATAAAGTATTTAAAATCTTTTTAATCTCAGTCCATTCCTGTAAAGAATCATTGGTCATGCATGAATGATCTCTTTATATCTTCAACTAGTATTGTGGTCTCTTGGTTTCTGCAATTCCGTTAAACTGTTAATATTCGTAAAAGTATATGAAATATGCATCGACAATGTTGTTTTGCCCGACATATATAATCATAATTATATTATATTTAATAATTTTAAGAAGTTCAAAAATCATCTAGACACATTGTACATATATAGAAAAGTGGTAAAAATGAAATGTATTTTGATTGAATAATTACATAAAAGAGAATTAAATGACATTTATTCAAGGTTGTCATTTACATAAGAAAACAATTATATCTAATTCTATTTTTTAGTTAACGTTTAAGCTTGAGTTTGAGTTAATGTTTAAGTGCTTTGATGAATTTCTTGTAAAAAGGTTTGTATAGTGTCACATGTTTGTGTTGTAATTTGTTTCCATGCATTCAAATACCAAATAGTGATTTACTTTAAATGGGTTATGGAGTTATAAAGAAGAACAAATTTGAATTACTATTAAATTTCTTAATCATATTATTGTATTTATCAAATTTGAATCAATATTTTATATATCTCTTTTTACACATTTGAACATAATATACCATTCACGAGCTTTAAAGGAGTTGACTTCGTCATTTAGGGGCATTTATTTTCAGCACATTTTCAGGGAGGCAGGGAGGCAAACATGGAGGCTGACAAGTGCTCAAAACAAGCATTGGAGACTACAAGAGGTAGACTGACATATGCTTCGTGGGATGGGAAAAATGCTCGAACAGATTTACATTTTGACATCTTTTAAAGCTTCTCAGGTCCACTGGTTTTTTCTGCTGAAATGTAACTTTGATAGAAAGAAAATGTGTTTTTGAACAGCAAGGAGAGGATGAGCTTAACTGTTGTCAATAAACTGCTGAAAGGTAGGTCCATTGTTATTGATGACAGGTGGAGAAGGAATTTACAAGATATTTTTGATGAGATATTGTAATGTTGAAAAATTATATATTAATATAATTTGTGCGATTTTTCGACTGAAAAAAAAAAAAGAACATAATATACCAAAGACACATTTACTTCAAATTCATATTTATATTAATTAATCATCAAATACATATAATTCAATATAACTATCTTTCTAACTTGTTCATTTTTCAAAATTACAATTTAATCTAAATCTATAAAAAAATCCATTAATGTTCATCCCTAAACTATTCTAACATTTCATAATTAATCCATCTCAATGTGAATTAACATTGAAGTGATTTGATGAATTTCTTGTAAAAAGGTTTGTATAATGTCACACGTTTGTGTGGTAATTTTGTTTCCGTGCATTCAAATACCAAATAGTGATTTACTTTAAATGGGTTAAAGACTTACCAAATTAAAAGAAGAACAAATTTGAATTACTATTAAATCCCTGTCCCTCTCAATGTGAATTAACATTTAAGTGCTTTGATGAATTTCTTGTAAAAAGGTTTGTATAGTGTCACATGTTTGTGTGGTAATTTTGTTTCCCTGCATTCAAATACCAAATAGTGATTTACTTTAAATGGGTTAAAGACTTACCAAATTACAAAAGAAGAACAAATTTGAATTACTATTAAATTCCTTAATCATATTAATGTATTCATCAAATTTGAATCAATATTTTGCATATCTCTTTTTAAACATTTGAACATAATCTACCATATCTATGATTTTAAACATTTGAACATAATCTACCATATCTATGATGTGAGACACATTTACTTCCAATTCATATTTATACTAATTAATCATCAAATATATTTAATTCAATACCACTCTTTCTAACTTTTTTATTTTTTAAATTATAATTTAATTTAAATCTATAGAAAAAATCCATTAACGTTTATTTCTAAACTATTCTAACATTGCATAATTAATCCTTCATATTTTTATCTAAAGAACACTTATATATAGGCATTGTCTAAATGTTCTAGGAAATGATTTTTTTAAAAAAATATTTTAATTATTAAATTAATATAAACTGATTACTCTAAGATTTTTTTTATCTATTTCTGCATTCAAAAACAATAAAAAATAGTGATTTGGTGACATGTCGTCCCATGGGATAGCACAATTGGTTAAGACGTGTGCACACTCTTCCAGTTTGGGGAGAGGTCACGAGTTCGAAACCTGTGTCCCTTGGGGCTGTGAAGCTTTATCACTCCCATGTGGGGAAGTATCTGGAGTGGGTTTCCAGCACGGAATCTTCCACCGTGGAAAAAAAAACTAAACTAAAAACCTACCACATGTATGTGTATTTAAAGGATGAAAACAAATCTCATCCTTGATGACATCACACTTGCAAGTTTATAACCAATGCCTATACAACTACTAGGCATAACATGGACGTGTACAAGCACTATAACACCAACCTGATGGTACAACTAGAATCAGTAGATAACGCTGATGTTATAACCTAACCCCTGTCCCTGTGCCAGGAGCTTCCTATAGGCTCCATGTGATGGCTGGGGTGACTTATACGCCAAGTTTAAAATTGTAAATAGCATATGGTATTGTTTGAACATATATACACCATGGCTCAATGGATTTCACATTATTTCCATTAACCTTCTCTGCGTAGCATTTTCTCCACGCCTCGACTTAGGGTTCTGCTCAGCACAAGGGTTAGGGTTACACTGATAGGGTTCCATTATCAGCGGACTGCTTGTTGAAGATATGTTCATCTATCACTGTCCAGTTCCTTCTCATATCTGTTATCGATGGTCCCTATATGGAGGTTTTGCGTCCTTCACGCCGGGAAAAGAGGTATACCAGACCATGGATTCTTCTGGATCGAGAAAAGAGGTATACCAGACCATGGATTCTTCTGGATTACAGATGATTCGAGGTGCTAGCTGGCCGAGGTTCTTAGGCACCACATGGTTCTGTTATTTCACCTACTCTTCTCTAGGGTTGCATAGGGTTTAGTCGAAGATAATGAGTTGATCTAAGGCATTTACTTGGGTTGGTGGATGCTGCATAGGGTTTAGTCGAAGATAATGAGTTGATCTAAGGCATTTACTTGGGTTGGTGGATGCGACCCAAGTTAGGTTTGATTTGGTTTCTCTCACGATTTCGAGCCTGTTTTGGGTCAATTGCTTGAGGTCTTTCTTGGCATTTTGCTGAAGGGCAAGGCGACCGGTACAACTTGGCCTTCCATGATTTTAATCCTCTGATTCCATGGTTTTAATTCTCTGATTCCGTTGTTGCTTGCAAGTGAATCCTTTTTCCTTTCTCTGTCTATTTATTCTTTCATGCATGAATATTTTTTTTAATAGCTTTAAGCCCTGAATTCCTTGCGGGTTCGAGTTCAGGAATGATAATGTTAAAATATGAATTCTCCGATTTCTTCCCGTCTCAATTTTGCGGGTTCGAGTTCAGGAATGATAATGGAAAAATATGAATGCTCCGATTTCCTCCCGTCTCAATTAAGCATGTGGTCCTGTAATTGTCTCGTGTTCAGGTGTTCATGGTAGTTTAGGGTTTAAAGAATTTTGCAGTCTTAGTTTAAACGTTTTTACGTTTTGCTCTTTTTTATTAGTTTAATTTTGGATATTATTAGTTTAATTTTGCAGGTGAAAAATTGTTGGATTGAAAAATTGTTGTGGATCTAAGTTTGTATATCTAAGTTTTTATTTAAGAATTTTCAAGAATTAAATATATATATATATATATATAATATAATAGAAATGTAATTTAAATAATAGAAATAATAGTTTAAATCTATTTATATATAATAATAATAATAATAATAATAATTTATTTTTAAGGTTATTTCACTGGTAAAGTTTATGGAGGTAAATAACAAAAATGTAATTTAAATAACAAAAGTAATAGTTTAAATCCATATATATATATATATATATATATATATATATAGATATTTAGAAATGCAATTTAAATAACAAAAATAATAATAGTTTAAATCCATTTATATATACATATATTGCAAAAAGGCAACACATGATGTGATGAGAGAAGCGCTCTGCAACTAGGTTTAGGGTTTTTAGCCGCACTGTCACAACTTTTGCCCCGCGAGGGCTCATGACTCTGAAGGAAGGAGGGTCGAACGACGCCTCTTACAGCCAGGCTACTGCGAATGGAAGCTCTGGAGAAGGATTAAAACAACCGACCTTTGAGCCCCCGCCAGATCTGCGCTCAAAGCTTTTGACGGAAGGAACTTTCAAGGATCGGGAGATGGATATTGATCCAGAGAACGCGGCTACACCTGTTACAGCGTCAACTCCATGGCTGCCAGGTAAATGCATCCCACAAGCGCCACAGGCCCCGAAATACATCATCAGCTCACCATGCATAGAAGAACAAAAGCAATATATGCGAGACTATGCCCTAGTAGGAAAATTCCTAGGGCTTTGGCCGTCGGAGTGGGATCTGATCAAATGGATACAATATTGGTGGAAGTCAAAAGGACACTATGAACTGCAACTGGGTTCCAAGGGTTTCTTCACAATCATACTGCACAACCTCGAGGACCGCAATCGCATTTTTGATGGAGGGTCTTATTTCTACAACTCAGCCGGACTCTTCTTAAGATTTTGGACGGAGAAGTTCAGCGCTGAAAAGGAAGATTTCACGCATGCACCAGTTTGGATTAGACTATACTCTCTCCCCCGGGAATTCTGGCTGGAAGAGGTCTTGGCTGGCATAGGTAACACCATTGGAATATATGTTAAGTCTTCAGAAGCCACCAAGCAGAGGCGCTACACCTCCTATGCGCGCATATGCGTATACCTAAACATAGCCAAGCCGCTCTCGGGATCCATAATTCTCGAATACCATGATGAGGATTGGACCCAAACCATCGACTACGAACACATTTCGTTCAGGTGCAGGAAATGTCATGAGCACGGACATCTCTTCAGGGAATGCCCCCTCAATGCTTCTCACAAATAAGGGAACCCAGAAGGCGACAAAGATAAGGATGGCTTCGCTCAACCAGCAGGAAAAAGAAGACAAGGAGGACAGAAGCAGCCAGCCCAAGTAAGTAAGGATCCTTCCACTAGTAATAAATATGAAATACTACAGGATCAACTAGAGAATCCATCAACCTTCATAAACCCCACTGAACTCCACGCAGATAACCTTCCCCAATCTATGAGCCCAGAGAAAGAACGACCATTACAGGTGAAGGAATCAGATCACCCACATCTAGACCCTGTTGTCAGCCAGCAAGACCATCTGGAGATAGAGGATGGTGACGTTGAAATGGAGCTAGAAGAGCAAGAACTAGATGGGGTGGATCTGGAGCACCTCGAACACGACTATAGGCATCAAAAATTGTACACCATACCTAGGGATCAATTACGGAAGGTGCATAAGGTCTTCCTTAACTCCTCGGCTGGATCCATAGCTCGATCCAGCAAGGGCCTGGGAATACAGGGCAATCAGTCAAAGAGTCAGAGAAAAACTCAAAAAGATGAAAAGAAAAGAGGAAGGAAGTCTACCAACAAGCTTATACAAGAAATAGGCCACTTCATGGTGAACTCCGGGCAAATCCACCTCATCTCAAACAACTTTCCTCCTCTCCCCACCCCCCCGTCATCATGAAGATTATTTCCTGGAATATAAGAGGCCTCAATGGACGTAGCAAGCAAAAAATGCTACGAGATCTGATCTTTGCGGAGAAACCAGAGATATTATTATTACAGGAAACAAAGTGCACAACGGAAGATATTGACAGGCTACTCCCCTACTGTTGGAAGCAAGGGGAAGCAATTTCTATTGCAGCCACAGGCACAGCTGGAGGACTAGCTATCCTCTGGAACACCAACTCATTGCTTACAGAAAACTTTATCACTACCAAGTGGTCCATCACGACAAACTATAGGCTTATCGGCTCTAATAAGCCTGGACACCTGACCAATGTCTACGGGCCGGCCAACCCAAGGGATAAGCAAGCCTTTCTCATGAACCTGGAGTACCTATCCACCTTAACTAGGCACAACAGATGGATTGTCGGTGGAGATTACAATCTCATACGCAGTCTGGAGGGAAAAAAAGGGGGATCAAGACGCCTGGATCAGGACTCCAGTGAATTCAATAGTCTCATTGACAACCTCAACCTCATCGACCTGGAAGCCATCAATGGCATCAATACCTGGACAAATAGAAGAACCGGATCACATCAAATTGCCTGCAAACTAGATCGATTCCTCATCTCTGACTCCCTTATGCTGGAAGGAACGGCTCTGGAAGCAAGCATTCTGAATTTCCCTGGTTCGGACCACTGGCCCATTCAGATATGGTTGAACGTGCTAGCGACTCCAGGGAAAAAACCCTTCAGGTTTGAACAATTTTGGCTCAACCACCCAGATTTCCAAGCAAAAATCCAGGATTGGTGGAGGGCGGCAGAGGTCCCCCGCAGCTCCAAGATTTACAGATTTCAGCAAAAGCTAAAGAACCTCAAGCGAATACTCAAACTCTGGAATAAGCAAACCTTTGGCAATATCTTCGATTCCCAAAAGCAGTTGTCAGAACAAATGGGTGCGATTCAAAATCAGATCCGACTACAAGGGCTAATGGACGAGCTTAAAACCCAGGAAGCAGAAGTAAAGCAACAGCTGGAGGCCAGAAAAGTACAAGAAGAGATTCTATGGAAACAAAAATCACGCATCCAGTGGCTCAAGGAGGGGGACCGAAACACCAAATTCTTTCACAGAACCGCCATTCACCGCCGTCATACTAACAGAATTACGCAACTAACCTCCACCAATGGTGAGCCTATTTATTCCCATGAAGACCTGGAGACGACATTGATAGACTATTATAAAGATCTCCTCACGGAACCACTCCTGGATAGATCTGAGGCCATAGCTAAGGTCACGCAGCATGTGCCCTCCCTCGTCACTCCGGAACAAAACTCATCTCTGCTCCGGCCTATTACAATTGAAGAGGTGGATCAAGCGCTTCAGGACACCCCCAAGTGCAAGGCTCCTGGCCCCGATGGCTTCACCAGCGATTTTTTCCACCATTGTTGGCCAATGATCAGGGTAGAGGTGTGGGAAATCATTGAAGATTCCCGATCCATAGGACAAGTCCTCCAGGCTCTCAATGCAACTTTCCTTACCCTCATCCCCAAAGAGGGGCAGGCTTACCACCCTAAGCAGTTCAGACCCATAGCCCTCTGCAACGTCATCTACAAACTTCTAACGAAAGTGATTGCATGAAGACTCAAGGCCATCCTCCCAACGATTATCTCTCTGGAGCAATCGGGCTATGTTGAAGGCAGACAAATCCTGGACAACGTCATCCTCGCTCATGAAGTGATCCACTCTTTGCAGAAGACCAGAACGCCAGGTATGCTCCTTAAACTAGACCTTTCTAAAGCCTTCGATAAGATAAGTTGGGACTATATGCGGGAAATGCTCCTTGCCTTTGGCTTCGATAGGCTCTGGGTGACTTGGATTCTGAATCTAACCTCCTCGGCTTTTTTTTCCATCCTTATCAATGGAGTTCCTTCTCGCCCCTTCTCCCCCTCCAGAGGAATTAGACAAGGAGACCCTCTTTCCCCCTTCCTCTTCATCATTATGGTCGAGGGTCTTAGCCGCTCTATCCAGGCAGCCGTTGCAAATAACTTGTTGACAGGTCTACATTTGCATGGTATCTCCCCCCCTATCTCGCATAGCCAATTTGTGGACGACACACTATTGATGGGTACCCCTACAGCACGCGAAGCCAACTCCCTCCTCTCGATCCTCCAAACCTTCTTTGAAGCCTCGGGAATGGATTGTAACAAAGATAAGTCCCAAATCTTCTTCTTCAATACGCCCCCTCCGATTCAACGCCATGTCTCTGATATCTTGGGTTTAAACCGAAGCTCCCTTCCGTCCAAATACCTTGGCATCCCCCTGATTGATAATGCCCTCAGGAACTCCTCTTGGGAACAACTCCTTTCCTCTTTTACCAAAAGGCTTTCTTCCTGGACCTTCAGAGTTCTAAACCTTCCCAGTCGTCTCATTCTCCTTCAAGCGGTGCTTCAAGCCCTTCCCATCTACACCTTTTCGGCGTTGGCTGCCCCAAAGTTTATCCTCACAACCATAAAAAGATTACAGAGGAACTTCCTCTGGCAAGGCCTCAACATAGGGAAGAAAATAGCGCTAATCAGCTGGGACAAACTCTGCCAACCCAAAGCACAGGGAGGCCTTGGACTACAGGACCCCTACATCATGAATAAAGTCCTTAGCACCAAGATCTGGTGGCGTTGGCTAAAAAATCCCAAGGATATCTGGGCAAGGCTCTAGAGAATGAAATATGCACCAGATGTGGCGGAAAAAAACTTAATACGATGGAACGGGGACAACCCAAGATCCTTAATCTGGGCAACGGCTAAGCAAAACAGGCATCTGGTAACCCGACATGCTTTCTGGGAAATTAGAAATGGGAAAACAACCCTCTTCTGGAAAGATTCTTGGCAGCAATGACCAATTTTGGACCACAAGGATTGCGCTGAGCATATCAGCACCCAAGTTACACATGCAGGCCTGACAAAAGTTGTTGATTGCTAGCAAGACAATCCCCCAGAAGACACCTGGCGACATTGGCACCTAAACAGGGAACGCCTGAACCTGGAAGCGCACGTGGAACTGAGACCTTGGCAGGATGAAATGTACAAAAGGAAAATCCCAAAACTCACAGGAGAGGATATCCTATGATGGGGATATTCGCCACGGGGCACCTTCAGCATAAGAGAGGCCTATCACATCAAAACTCAATCAAACCCTCTACCCACAAGGAAGGTGTCGAGCAAAATTTGGGACCTTAAACATTGGCCTAAAATCACCCTCTTCCTCTGGCTCGTCGCCCATTCAAGCATTCTCACCTGGGATAACCTCTCAAAAAGAGGTTTTGTCGAACCGTCTATATGCATGCTCTGTGGAGAAGCAGCTGAAACCATGAATCATCTCCTCAACTCCTGTCCCTATACTGCTCAAATATGGGATCAAAATGCGCTTATTATGCGTACATCGGATCGTAAAAGAGACAGCATCATTGATACAATTACGGATTGGAGGGATCAAGTGTTTCATTCTTCCTACCTAAATCGTATATGGCAACTTCTTCCAGGCTTCATTCTTTGGCAGGTATGGAAGGAAATAAATAGAAGGCTATTCAGGAATGATTCTCTCCCGTGGCACCATTGTTGGAACCAATGTCACCTCAATATTCTGGGAACTCTCAATCTTCAGCTTTGGTCTGAAAAAGATCTGACCAGCAACCCCTCAGAACTTCTGATCCTTCAGTACTGGAAGCCCTCCCCAATTCTTCACCCACTTTCCTCCACTTCTTCTCCTCCCCCTCCCAGCAGCCCCTCCTCTTGGTCCACCCCCCCCGGATGACTTCATCAAGCTCAACTTTGATGGAGCCTCTAAAGGCAACCCAGGAGCAGCAGGCTACGGAGTGGTATTCCGCAACCACCGTGGACACATCATTCTCATTAACGCAGACTCCCTTGGTCACACCACGAACAATGCAGCGAAACTTTGGGGGCTCATTAGAGGACTGCAATTAGCCATCGAGAATAGCTTCACCAAGCTAATTGTCGAAGGAGATTCTCAAATCATCATCAATCTCTTCAGCAGAATTTTAAATGGAGCGGACCCGGAAAGAATATCACCTAGTTGGAGACTCTCACATGGGCTAAAGACTATCGTGGATCTTTTGCAACCCAATCAGGTCTTTATACCGGTTCATATTAGGCGAAAGGCAAATCAAGTTGCGGATGAACTGGCTAATCTGGGAACCAACTGGGACGGACCGGATATCCTTTGCCAAACGTCCCTCCACCCTGATCACCCTATTCTCCAGCAATGCATCCGCAAGGCTGTGGAAGTGGACAAACCCCCGGATGGGGTGTTAGTGCGAGACACTGGGCGCGAAGCGGGAGAGAGGTCAGGCCAGCAAGGAAGGGAGCCATGTGCTGGGCTCGTGTCGATTACCGCCGCCTCGACCTTGCATTTAATAGATATCACGTCGTTGCAGCACCATTAACTCTGGTGTGCCCGACTCTTTTTACCAACCTTACTATGGCTCCTCCGTCTGCAATTGTTTTTCATCCCCGCTCGCGACCCGACCCTCTCATCCCTCTGCTGCCCAGGCCTGGTTTATCCTGGTCTCTCATGGTGTTCGCAGCCCTCGGTCCTCTCCAGGCTCTTCACATTTGCCTGGGGTACTCAACTCATTTCTGCCTTCAACCAGAGCACATTACGCCGCGTCAAAGAGGAAGGCCACGAAGAGGTTCTCCATGGCATCCTCCTCGGCCTTGTACCTCTGCTTCTCCCCCTGGTTCGCCCTCCACGTTCTCCTCGCCGCCTCTGCAACCCACGCTGGAACCTCTCGCCTCCTCCACCCTGTCGACCTCCCAGTTCGAATGCTTAGTCCTCATAGATAGCTCGTCGGGCTCTCTTTCGCGATTTTCGGCCGTCCCACCGAATTCTAGAACCAACGAACCTTCCTTTGCACCAGCAGTTTGCTCCTCCCAGCCACCCTTGGGGGCGCCACCTCTTCTTCGAAGTGCCCGACACAGTGCATACCCGTCTACCGCCTTCATCCCTGATTCGCAATTGAAAGATAGCCTCTCCATTCTCTATGGACTGGTCTTCGAGCTCCGTCAGGGAATGGAGGTCCTCCATTCTCTATGGACTGGTCTTCGAGCTCCTTCAGGGAATGGAGGACCTCCAATTCAGACTGCAGCTCATGGATGGGAAGACCTCGACCCTCCTCCAGATTCTTTCCACCTTCCAGGATGCTTTCCCCTCCACTCCCAAAGGCGCTGCTTCAGCAGAGGCACCCCATGCAGAGGGCGACGACAGGAATGATCAGACGCAACGCCCAGTAGGGGTTGTTGAGGAGCAGCTCAAGCATAAGGACACGGAGGCTGCGACAACTACAAGCCTGCATGCATACAGTCTGCCTGGAGCCACCCTGCCAGCTGCCAACATGGACGAGAGCAACGGGGACGTTGACATGCATTTGGAAGGCAAAGGGACACCCATCGAAGAGGAACCTTGGTTCGCGGCTTTTCAAGCCACCTGGCCAGGTTACTTGCCAAGTGTCTGACCCCACAGGAGTTCGGTCTTCTTTACTAGTTTCTTTTCTTCGCTGTAGCTTAGTCAACTTAGTTATGTTTTCTAAGACTGTTAGTCTGTAAACTGCTAGACTTACCCGGCTAGTTGAACTGGTTTCCCCTCTATTGGGCAGTTCAGTAACTACAACACGGTTTTTTCAAGTTTTTGTACCTCTGGTCTGGTTTTTGAAGGCCCTTTATATATAAAATCTCTTATTTACCAAAAAAAAAAAAATCCATTTATATATATACATACATTTAGAAATGCAATTTAAATAATAAAAATGCAATTTAAATAACAAAAATAATAAAAATACAAATTAAATAACAAAAATTCTGATATTATTAGTTTAATTTTGCAAGTGAAAAATTGTTGGATTTTTCTGATATTATTAGTTTAATTTTATAAGTTTAAAATTATTGGATGTCTTTTATATTATTAGTTTAATTTTGTAAGTGAAAAATTGTTGTGGATTTGATATTATTAGTTTAATTTTGTAAGTGAAAAATTGTTATGGATTTGTATATATAAGTGGTTATCTAAAAAATTTCAATATTTAAATCCATTTTGACATTTATATATTTAGAAATACAATTTAATTAAAAATAAATAAATAAATATAATTTTATCCAATAACATATCAAGGCCAAAACAAAACCATTTAACCAATAACATATCAAGGCCAAAACAAAAACCATTTAACCAATATCATATCAAATGCCAAAACAAAACCATTTAATTTATTTAATGTTATATAAAACACCGTTTATTTCATGTTGTATAAACTAATGGCCAGCTCGTGACTCCGATAACATGTGTATTTTGGATCGTTAAGAATGCGGTGACTCTGTGTGGAATAAATATAATGATTACATTTGAACATACCCTTGTTAATATGTGCTTCGAATATATCCATTCCATGGTTTTGGTTGTTTTAGTGGAGTTAATAATGGCTTAGTTGGTTTATTCTAGACTTGAGTTTCATGCCAGTATAGGTCGGGATTAGGCTGGTTGAAGGTTTTTTAAATTCAAATAAATATATATTATCTTTTCAATGCAATATTAAAAAATTAAAAATATGAATAAATATATAGTATTTTATGTTTTTAAATGAAATATAGATTCCATGTCAATCTTGAATTTCATGTTATTATATATCAGGATTGGGTTGATTAAAAATAATTTAAATATGAATAAATATATATTATCTTTTAAGTGGAATATTTTTTTTTTTAAATAAATAAGATTGAGAATCTTTTTATTTAATATTGCAAAAGATCTTACAAATAAAACATGGGAGCACTACAGACTAGCCTATGCCAAAAGAGAGCTACAATGAATGTATGGGCATAGCAAGATGAAACATACAAGATAAGGAGACAGGGCCATATTATTATGTTGGTCGGAGAGGATCCTTTCTATCTTTTTTCTTATGAACATCAATCCAACTAGAGGAATTGTTAGGCTCAACAACCTTCGACACCAAAGCCAGGTGGTCTGAGGAAATGCTAGAATCTTGAGCTACTGAAGCTAAGGGTGCTTCTCTGTCACTGTCTGAATTATTTGATTCATGATGACGTTTTTGAGTCCCAGAGAGTGAGGTTGTGGCCAAGATTATGTCATTTGATTCATCCTTTTCGAGGGGGGGGGGTGCAAAGTCTGAAATACGGGAATAGGAATCAAGATTTCTAGAGCTTCAAGATTTTGTGTTGAAGCTGAAGGCTGATGTTTTGGATCTGCAGTTGGTTGTTGTGCATTTGTTGGACGTTGCATTGGTGTTGTAGAAGGCGGAGGAGTTGGGGCGTCTTTGTGATGTTGTGTGTTGTCAGATGAAGAGTTCGAGCGACTTTTACGATTTTTAGGGTCTTGCCAGCGATTAGCCATTTTCCGTGCTCCATGGGATGAGGCTGGGGTTGGGGATAAAGGACAAGTTGCCTGGAGGAGCCTTGTTTGCTGACAAGAGCGACACCTGAAGGCGGTATTCTCATAATCAACCATTTGCGTGTAAGGATCATTCTCACCCCAGTCTATAAGTATCCTATCTGGAAGCCCTTGACTGAGGTCGATTTTCAACGCATATGCGGGCGAAAGTGACGAAGCCTTTCGTTATCCGGTCTGTGTCAATCTTGATGAACTTACCCAACACATTGCCCAGGGTAAGTAAAAAAGCTGGAGTATAAAAATGCAGAGGTAGATTGGGGAGTCTTACCCAGACCAGAGTAGTCATGGCAGTGATAGTCAGCGGGTTGAATTCAAGGAACCATCTCTGCATGGAGAGACCAGATCTGCCCCAGAACCAAGGACCTTGCTCTAGCACGCGTTGGCAGTCTGCTTCTGTGGAAAAGTTGGCAATGAAGAATCCTTTGGAGCAAAAGAACAGCTCATGACCTGCCAACTAGGTCTTGTTTACCCATTCTCTTAGTGCAGAGGCCGAGGGCCATAGTCCGTTGAAGCGACAGTTGAGGGATTTTGCCTGGTAGATAAAAGCAGAACCGTAGACGTGGAGATCTTCGACATCTATTGTTGGAGGTTCTGCAGACTGTTCCACAATGAAGGCGGAGCCAAAAAGCTCCTTTTCTCCGAAAGTTTCAGCCTTGGACCCCGAAGGAGCGGAAATCTCTGTTTTCACGGCATGCTTGTAAGAGCTTGAATGAGTGGAGGATGGAGCACCTCCACGTAGTCGAGAAGCGAGAGAAATGGTTGTGTTCTTTAGATTCCCATAGCCCCGTAGTGGAGAGTCGTCCACAAGTTGTCGTCCTTCAAAGATTAGTCATTGAAAGCAAGGCAAAATACCTGTAGCCTGGTGGATTTGGCTCTTGAGCTAAAAAAAAGAGTTTGAATCTTGAGCATGTAAGCAGAGAGAAGATCCGAAAACGGTCTTTATAAAAAGGGGGAAGCCTACTGCAGTCTTGGAGCTGGCCTAAATGCGATATTCAGAAGAAAGCCTCAATCTTGCGTCACTCTAAACTTGATTCTCGTAATAGGGCGAGGGTTGCAGATCCCCCGAGGGTTGAAGATCCCTGAGGTCTCTGATAGATGAAAGGTGCCCATGCTCTAGATCCAGGCAGCGACGACGGTTAGGGTTTAGATCTTGTCACGCCCGCAATCTCTCCTCGACCTTGATCCAACCCTGAATGTCTGGTTCTCTCTCTCCAGATAGTGCATTGGAGCCTCCCTCATTCTTTCCGCAATAAATAACTTGGCCTGAGTACAAACCCTCAGCCGCTACAAAGAGCTTCTTTTGATGCTTGTGACGGAGTGCGTGCCTGAAGGTCACCTTGCAAAGGGGAGCGTCGTGGTCATTGTCTTGCAAGATGTCTGTCATGATTTCCCTGATGTAGCCATTGCAGGGGTTCGTAACAACAACCATTCCATCGCCAGTTCCCCCATTAGGATGGAAGACATTCAAGGTAAAATGCACTCGAGGCAACTTCTCAGGAAAATTTTCACCAAAAATTAACCTCAAGCCAAAAAACCCACCTTCCCAAGGGGTCTCATCAGGACCAAAGATGGTGGCGCTCCACGCAAAGAGATTCACGTCGGAGTGAGGACTCGTGCTACAACCCTCCAGAGGCTCGTTCCCGATAGCCTTCAAGTTAGACATCGACCGAAGTTGTGCATAGAACGACATTCTCAGAGCCAAGACTAGGGTTTCATCCACAAGATGGCCCATTTAAATAAACTAATGATTTCTTTAAAATGTTGTTTCAGTGTTTGAAAAGAATTATTCATCTTTTAAATGGAATATGGAAATATGAGTAAATACATATTATTTTATGTTTTTAATGAAATACAGATTTCAAGTAAATTTTGAATTTGATGTTAGTATGGTTCACGATTAGGCTGGTTAAAGTTTTTTTTTAAAATGAATAAATATAATTATTTTTTAGTGGAATATGGAAATATGAATAAATATATATTATTTTATGTTTTTGATGAAATACAAATTTCAAGTAAATTTTGAGTTTCAAGTTAGTATAGGTCAGGATTAGGCTAGATAAAGTTTTTTTTTAAATATGAATAAATATATATTATCTTTCAGTAAAATATGGAAATATGAGTAAATACATATTATTTATGTTTTCAATAAAATACAGATTCCAAGTAAATTTTGAGTTTCAAGCTAGTACAGGTCAGATCAGGACTAGGCTTGTTAAAAATATGAATAAATATATATTATTTTATGTTTTTAAATAAAATACAGATTCCAAGTAAATTTTGAGTTTCAAGCTAKTACAGGTCAGATCAGGACTAGGCTTGTTAAAAATATGAGTAAATATATATTATTTTATGTTCTTAATGAAATACAATTCCACTTAAACTTTGAGTTTAAGGGTAGTATAGGTCATTTTATGTTCTTAATGAAGTACACGTTGCACTGAAACTTTGAGTTAAGGGTAGTATAGGTCAAGATTATGCTTGTTAAAGCTTTTTAAAATATGAATAAATATATTATTTTTTGAGTGGAATATGGAATTATGAGTAAAATACATATGTTTTTAATGAAATGCATTTTAGGTAAATTTGGAGTTTCGGGCTAGTACAAATTAGGATTAGGCTTGTTAAAGTTTTTTAAATATAATTAAATATATATTATCTTTTTAGTCATATATGGAAATATGAGTAAATACATATTATTTTATTTTTTTAATGAAATATTGATTACAGGTAAATTTATTTAGGTAATTTTCTTCATTTGAGGATGGAAACAAGAATTTTTAAGGTTCAAAACAAATACAATGATATATTTTTTAAGAACTTAAAATGTTCTAGATGAAAAAAACTACTCTTCTCAATCACTTAAACTAAACTCAATTGAATATACGAATACATATAATGCATCATATTGTTATTTAAAAAAAATGTTCTTAACCTAATGGTAATTGACAAATTAACTTGGTTTGTATCACAAATTTTCCTTTATCAATTAGGTTACTTAGGGTTTTGTTTATAATTTTAGTAATTTTAAGGTTTGTTTTGTTCTCCTTAATCATTGAAGTCATGGGTTTTATTTAGAATTTTAGTACTTTTCTGGTTCAATGAGATAGTTCAAATTCCTTCTATGTCTTTTGCAAGCAAAACACTACTTCAGGTTACTTCTATTACACCAAGAGAGCTTTTTTCAACATCAACATCTAGAAAGGAGTGATTTTACCCAAAAATTCTTCTCCTGATCTCTCTCTTTCCAACCTCCTTCCAAGTATAATTACACACCTAAATAAGTTTAGGGTGACATTAAAGTTAAGGTTGGGAATACTTAGGTTATATAATAGTTGTTTAATAGAGTAAACCTCTCTCTTCCAATTTTAACTTTAAATTCATTTATAAACTAACACATAATTTCGAAGTTCATGCCTCATGAGGTCCTAACCACTAGGCTAATTGTCCTCATTGAGCATTAGTCCTTTTCTATGGGATGTATTTTCACCACTTTATTAATATTCATTTGGGTTGATCATAGATCTATACTTCATTCCTCAAATAAGCTTGTTAGTTTCTCAACTACAACACAACATTGCATCATTGTACTAATTAACCATGGGTAAACATGGATAATAACCATAAATCAATCATATCATATATCCTTCAATCACAAAGAATAAACACTCTACCCATTGATGATATGGCTATATGGATTATGATCAAAATGTGATAAATTAGTTATACCTCTTACTCAAATGGAATAACAAGCCATATAAAATCAAATTAACCACACAAAATCTATCTTATCTAAGATAAGACAATTCCTAATCAATTAGTCAAGTAATCACCATATAAGATTTATCATTGTCTTCAACATATAATTCTAGTATCCATTGAAATGAGATTTTCCACAAGAGTGATAAGGTCACATATGCATAATTTAACAAAGAGATCCACCATCCTTAGTGAAACATGATGCACAAAGATGGAGTTAAATTATCTAAGATAAGACAATTCCTAATCAATTAGTCAAATAATCACCATATAAGATTTATCATTGTCTTCAACATATAATTCTAGTATCCATTGAAATGAGATTTTCCACAAGAGTGGTAAGGTCACATATGCATAATTTAACAAAGAGATCCACCATCCTTAGTGAAGCATGATGCAAAAAGATGGAGTTAACTTGTCTAAGATAAGACAATTCCTAATCAATTAGTCAAGTAATCACCATATAAAGATTTATCATTGTCTTCAACATATAATTGTAGTATCCATTGAAATGAGATTTTCCACAAGAGTGATAAGGTCACATATGTAT
Organism: Picea engelmannii; assembly: GCA_009831015.1. NCBI lineage: Eukaryota > Viridiplantae > Streptophyta > Pinopsida > Pinales > Pinaceae > Picea > Picea engelmannii. Next base: position 268,861 of record ML779619.1, on the reverse strand, counting down.
AATTTAACAAAGAGATCCACCATCCTTAGTGAAGGATGATGCACAAAGATGGGGCGTTATAATGATATTGTTGAATTCATTCACTCACATAGAATTTCAATTTGATGAAACGTTCTAAAGTAATTAATGAAAATTAATTATGCAATTAATTAAGTAATTGATTAAAATAATTAAATAAATAAATAATCAACAAAACAATGAAAATAATTTATTAAATATGTAATTAAGTAATTAATTGATCAAGTTAATTAAAAAATAATTAAATTAATTAATTATTAAGAAAATTAATTCCTCAATGGATGCTAATAGGATGCAATAATGCCATCAAATAGGCATAGTGAAGATGCATAAATAGATACAAGGCAATGAAAAAGAGATGCAGGGTTATGAAAAAGAAAACATTCATGGAGAATGCATAGACAACATAGAATATGTAAATGTGAAAATATGATGCCAAACCTTTGTGTGTTCCATTTCTCATGAATTTTCATGTTTAAGTCACTTTTAAAGCACATGCAAATATTTGGAGCATTTGGGTCATGTGGAGATGTTTGTAGATTGCGGGTAACTAGTTAAAGAAAATATTTAGAACATTTGGGTCATGTGGAGATGTCTATAGATTGAGGGTAACTAGTTAATGAAAATATTTAGAGCATTTGTGTCATGTGGAAATTTTTCTATAGGGAAGAATCTCCCTAATTTTTTATTTTTTTTTTAATTCCCCCCAAAAATTATTATATTTATGGATTTTGCAATGTTCTCCATGTATTTATTACTCTTGCAAGACATATAGGTAGACTTTACCAGTCAAATAGTTGGGCAGAGGGGGGTCCCTTGTCCCACAAACAAGGGGGTCTCATACACCAATTTGGTGCAGCTTGGTCGTGACCTTAAAAATATATTATATATTATATATATTTCAAATTTATTGTTGATTTATTGATAGAGTTTGAAATTTTGGGTTGAAGATTTAGTTTTCGGGAAATGATTTGAGTTTTTTCACACGAGTTAATAGTTGATTTGTCTATGGGTTTCCTGGTAAGGTTTATAGCTGATTTTTCCCATTCACATGCACAAATATGAAGTAGAAATTTTACAAAAATAAAATAGCTTTATTTACATGATATTTTCTTACCTCTTCTTATTCTTATTCTCTTTCTTCTTCTCCTTCTTGTGGTTCTTCTATTTTTGGTTGTTTGCCCCCCCCCTCGCTCTCTTCCTCTTCTTATTCTTATTCTCTTTCTTCTTCTCCTTTTTATGGTTTTTCTATTTTTCGTTGTTTGCCTCTCTTCTTCTTCTTCTTCTTCTTCGTTTATTCTCTTTCCCCTCTTTTCTTCTTCTCTTTCAATTCCCCTCTTTTATTATTCTCTCTCATTCCTCCCTTTCTTGTTATTCTTTGTAAAACATTTCTTCCCTACCTATCACTATTTGAAATCACCTTCTTACCTTAATTTATAACATTTAACAAAAAAATCTTACATATCATTACTTTTTTCATGCTTAATACATTTTGATAGTCCCATCCACCCATTTAAAAGGCAACCCAATTATAAACTCAATTATTTTCTTAAGTTAAATTCACTCACCAGAAGAGCCTATTTCTTCAATAAATCAAAAGAACCCTATCCATATAAGTACAATTTGTCAATCCCAAAATCAAAGAAATAAATTGAGGAAATCTAAAGAACCCTAACCATAAGTACAATTTATCAATCCCAAATCAAAGAAATAAAAGTATTTAAAGAAGGGTATTTTTGAAATTTTATTATTAGCTAAAACCATTAGTGACATAAAATGATTACAATTGATCAAATGTTAATATAACATTGTTGTCACTAGTTAATAACGACATTAGATGCTACAAGACCTTATGGGAATGAGTGAAACCTAGTACCATTATAGGACTACGACTAGATTATATATTGAGAAATTTATAGTTCAAAAAACACCAAATTGAATGCACTAATACAATTGATTTTGGAGAGATAGGGTTAAATGAAGAAGAGACAACATAATTATTTGTATCATAATTATTGTTGTAACATGGTCATTTTTATTTTGGAAGAGGAAGATTATGTAAATAGTAAAACTTTTTGGCACCACTAATTTAGGGAAACACCAAATTGAATGCACTATTACAATTGATTCTCGACAAGGTTAAATAAGCAAAAGACAACATAATTATCTGTATCATAATTATTGTTGTAACATTGTCATTTTTATTTTGGAAGAGGAAGATTATGTAAATAGTCAAACTTTTTGGCAGGACTAATTTAGGGAGTGAACAAACATCACTTTTAGTTGTCAACTTTTTGGATAAGAGCTTTTACTTTTATTGATGATTTTATTCTTTAATTTTATAAGGCATAATACTCTTGAAGATAGTAAATGTTACAAATATTTAAGACTTGGTTTCAATTGCTATTTAATTGGAATTTTGGTGTAAAAAGAGAACCATTGGAAGTTGGGAGGCTTATTATGGTTTTGAAAACATATGCAAAAATTATGATCTATAGAATTGGTATAAAAAGATAAATTATGTTCATCTTTCAAGACACTTCAAATAAAGTTGAACAAAATAAATATAAAAACCCTTTTATTATTTATCACTAGCATTCCTTGACCATTCTCTTGATTGGACGAGGGTATTTTTTCATGGAGCTCAAACTATGATTAGATATTTAGAATATAAACATAAATTGCTTTAATTCATAAGGATAAGCTCTAGCCATCACTACCTCAAAAGAAGTTGAGCTAGAGATTCAAAAGCTTAGCTTAATATTGTAACATAAAAAATGATACTCAAACTAATAATATCAGTAGCATTAAATCTTACATTCCTTTGAAAATTTAAAATAAAACTTGGAATAACAATATAATTATTAATAAGAAGAAGTTGAAATACTACAAAGAAGTTCTCAATCCTAATTTGATTAGTTCTCAACCCTAATGTGATTGATAAAAAATATTTCTCAAACATTATGAAAGTGATTACTACATTAACCCAAAAATATTGTATGAAGAGTGAATTTGTAAATTTTATAATAAAACAATAATAATTTATTTTAAAGTATTAATTGGATTTGATTATGTTTGATGGGAAGAATACATTTTATCCTCCATACCCAAGATCAATTTCTACTATAACAGGTAATTATCCCTCAAAAATGAAAAAAAAGTATGGGTTATCATTAGCACCATCCTCAAAATAAAAAAAATTACTTAAAATTTTCCCAACAATATAATATTTGAAAATAAAATAAAATAAATAACATCACCAATATATATCTACTGAAGCAGTTGTCACTTAACCAAACAAAACCAATAATATATCACCAATATATATCTACTGAAGCAGTTGTCACTTAACCAAACAAAACCAAGTCTGATACACAAACCCTGATCCTATGTAAACCCACCTCAAGCTTTCCTAGCTATTCAGATACATTCATCCAAAACCCACTCTAACATGCATGCGTTGGCTTCAGGTTGCAAAACTCCTTTCACACGGGCATCCATGGGTTATCCCCACCTCTGCCCGAGCTGCAGTATTGACCTCCCTCCAGCAAGGCATCCATACACTGAAAGAACTTATCGAAAGGTTGCCTGTAACAGATGGAGGAGGCATTTCACCACATTCTGCTTCTTCTACTTATGGTTCTTTGCTCGAGGGCTCTGCCGATATCAGAGCTCTGTCACTCGGCAAACTAGTCCATGCACACATCATTCTAACTGGATTCAACAATATTTCGTTGGGAAACAAGCTTCTTACAATGTATTCCAAGTGCGGAAGCCTGGTTGATGCTCGCCGAGCTTTGGACCAAATGCCTGAGCGAAATGTTGTCTCGTGGACTGCCATGATTGCAGCTTATGCCAAGCATGGCCATGACCAGGAGGCCTCGATGCTGTTTTATCTAATGCAAGGAGAGGGGATTCAGCCTAATCACTTCACGTTTTCAACGGTACTCTCGGTGTGTGGCAATTTGGGTACTCTGAAACATGGCAAGGAAGTCCACGGCATTGTCATTAGAAGCGGGTTTGAGTTGAATTTATTTGTGGGAAATGCTCTTGTGGACATGTATGCAAAATGTGGGAGAATTGAGGATGCACGCGAACTGTTTGATAAAATGCCTGAACGAGATTTGGTTTCATGGAATGCCATGATATCAGGATACACAAAGAACAGGCTGGTTGACGAGGCACTGAGGTTGTTTAAGGAAATGCCTGAGCGCAATGTTGTTTCGTGGAATGGGATGATAGCTGGAGTTGCGCAGAATGGGTTCTGCGACGAGGCTCTGAAGCTTTTGCATGAAATGCCTGAACGAGATGTGGTTTCGTGGACTGCAATTGTAGCTGGATATGCGCAGAATGGATATTTCGATGAAGCCTTGAATGTTTTTCGAGAAATGCGGAAGGATGGTATGATGCCAAACTCGGAAACCTATGCCAGTGTTCTTCCGGCATGCGCCAACTTGGCAGCTCTGGAGCAGGGAAAGGAAGTCCATGAAGACATAATTAGAAGTGGCTTTCCATCTGATGTATTTGTGGGCAGTGCCCTGATAGACATGTATGCCAAGTGTGGGAGTATAGAGTTTGCAAAACAAGTATTTGATAAAATCCCTGAAAAAGATTTAGTTTCATGGAATGCAATGATTACAGGGTATGCCATGCATGGTTATGGCAGAGAGGTACTCAAAGTCTTTCAACAAATGAAGTTCTCGGGAAAGTCCCCTAACCATGTCACATTTGTTGGTATTCTCTCTGCATGTTGCCATGCGGGATTGGTGGATGAAGGACGGCAATTTTTTGATTGCATGAGCCAACACTATCACATAACACCTACGATGGAACACTATTGCTGTATGGTTGACCTTTTGGGCCGGACTGGGCTCCTGGATGAGGCATGGAACTTTATCAACAAAATGGCAATAAACCCAAATGCTGCCGTGTGGTCATCTCTGCTCTCTGCCTGTAGAAACCATAGCAATGTAGAGCTAGGAGAACGGGCAGCAGAACACCTTTTTGAGTTGGACCCTGAAAACTCTGGACCTTACGTATTGCTGTCGAACATCTATGCCACCACTGGCAGGTGGGATGACATCAGAAAGATTAGAAAATTGATGAAAGAGAAGGGGGTAGAAAAGACGCCTGGATGCAGCTGGATTGAGGTTAATAAACGGGTATATACCTTCTGCATAGGAGACAGATCACTCCCAGAAATGGAGAAAATCTACGCAGAGTTGGAGAGATTGTATGGGAAGATGAAGGAAGCAGGGCATGTCTCCAAAACGAAATTTGTGTTGAATGATGTGGAAGAGGAGCAGAAGGAGCATATTTTGTATTACCACAGTGAGAAGTTGGCCATTGCATTCGGACTTATCAACACAGCCCCAGGAACACCTATTCGGGTTGTTAAGAACCTTCGAGTGTGTGGTGATTGCCATTCTACCATCAAGTTCATCTCCCATATTGTTGCACGGGAAATTGTTATGAGGGATGCAGTCCGATTCCATCATTTCAAAGACGGACATTGTTCCTGTGGGGATTATTGGTGATTCTAACAGAAACAATCCAAAAGCCTACTCTTGCAAATGCAAGTTTTCAACTTGTAACGAACAGGTTGGTATTCTTATTTGCTTGTAATATAAGTGTAGCACTGGAAAATGATTGACTGAACATCCGTACAGGTAACCTGAGGCAGTGCACTCCCGCCTTCTCTCTAGGTGCTCAGAGGTTTGAAGTTTGAACTATGGGGATGCATCGACCGAACACCACTACAAAATATTTTTGGTGTTGGAGGTTATTTGGAGAATTCCCTGGGTTGTCAATATTGACGGAATTCACTGCTGGTGTCATATTAACCCATGTGCTCCTCCCAATACACAATAGAACATTGACACCTAATAAAGCTTATATGTGTGTTTGAGCCCTGAATTTGACCAACTCAAAATAAATATCAAATTGAAAATCTAGTGTATGTTTTTGCCTAGACTAGGAGAGTCATTGTTTGACATGTAATGCATACTAGAGTCGTGAAGCATAGAAATACTGATGGGAAATAATGGTAGCATAAGATGATCACGTGTTGAAAGCAATAGTGGCAAATGCAAAAGACGAGAGGTGCTCTGGCTCACCTGTCTGAGATTCTCCTTCTGCCTGAAACCCTAGGGAAGTCGATGCACCTTCCTGATGGTTTCTCCACCCACAGGCCAAGAAGTAATTTGCAAGGAGTAGTTGCATCTCATCGGAGGATTTGGGAATTTATCAAGGAACAGATGAGTGGGATACTTGGGAGATTCGACATCTCCGAAGAACAGTATGGCTGTGTTCTCAATTCTCTTCATTGTGCGGTGCCCGGTTAAAGATGGCCGGAGGTCTGGTTCTTTCTCTGCATGGCAGCAGTGCTATGATTTCACTTTCTGTGTTGCTTTTCTTTCTTGTTTTTCTGTAGAACCTGTTTGCAGATGCATTTTTGTTGTTCACTTTGGCTTTTTGTGCAGCACTTGCTATGGCCTGGTAGGTCCTTTGTGGCAACCCTGATCCCCTTTTTTGAGTATGGCTTGCATTCATGACAGGCATATGTTCTATGCTAGCTGGTTTTGGAGAGTTACATATGTGAAGGAGCTTAATGTTGGTGTTGAATCATCCAGGTCTCTGCAACTTTGATTTGAGGTACCTGCGAATTTGAAGAGAGTCAGAGTTGGAGTTGATGGAGAGAAAGGGATTGGTGATCTCCATAATGCAATCTCTATGTTCCTCGATGGTATTGCTTTCCAGTTGCATCTTCAATGTTGCAGTGCCTTCGATGATTAATCATTAATTCTAGCTAGTTCAGTAAACCATGTGAAGATTTACTTTGTTTTTTGTATTAATCTTATAAACATGATTGGTCACTTTGATGAGAGCTTGTTTGAATGATGATTTAAGTGGTGAAAGGGCTTGTCTCCAACTATTCTTATTCGACCAAGTTAGCCATGTGTTGGGCCTGTAGGCAGGAAGGTTGCCATTTGCAAGCCTTATTTTCCTATTGTAAGAATACCATTGTATTCTATTATCTACTGCTAATAGAAAGGTGTTTGCAATTTAGACAAAAAAAAGAGAAAAAAGAAAGAAAGAAAATGTGTCAATACTACTCATTGTTCTTATTTGGATAGTCTTTTTCTTGGGATCTATTCTGCAAAATGCTTAATTACATCTGATTTTTTCATTGGATTAGAGAATGTGCATGTACCATGTCAATCTGGATTATGTGTTGCATGACAATGCTTGATGCCTTGATGAGTCATTTGGTTTTAAATTTCATGATTGATGTTTAGGATTTCATGAATGACAACCTCTTTAGCATTAGCACTGTTATCCCCATTTTGTGGATAACTAAGGAGATGATGTCTCGAGGCCCTCGGGTTGTAGATATGGATTGCCGAGAGACTACATGACCAACAGTTCTCTTTGCACAGATGGAAAACCCACTCACCACCACAGATGGTCACAAATTCACATATGACATCCACCACAACAATTGGCTTCCAGAAGTCAGTGGGCCTTTCTCCATGAGGTATAAGTCAGTATTATGATGAGCATCATTTCAATATCTAAACCATTTGATTATTTTGTATCTTAGATTGCTCTAGATTTCATTATATGTGCTTGGACATTATGCCTTTTGCTCTACTTCACCTTGGTGGTTGACATTGTGTCCTAGTAAGTGGTCTTCTTTGGGAATGGGTTTGCTACTAGGAAATCCCTTAATGAGCCATCGTACCATTCCCAACCATACTTACCATTTTCCATCATTATTCCCCTCCATTTCCTTACCTCTTGGGAATTGAGGGTGTATTCACCCAATAAGGGGTTGTCCCTCATTCTATGGGTTGTCAATATTGACGGAATTAACTGTTGGTGTCATATTAACCCATGTGCTCCTCCCAATACACAATAGAACATTGACACCTAATAAAGCTTAGATGTGTGTTTGAGCCCTGAATTTGACCAACTCAAAATAAAAATCAAATTGAAAATCTAGTGTATGTTTTTTGCCTAGACTAGGAGAGTGTTTTTTGCCTAGACTAGGAGAGTCATTGTTTGACGTGTAATGCATACTAGAGTCGTGAAGCATAGAAATACTGATGGGAAATAATGGTAACATAAGATGATCACGTGTTGAAAGCAATAGTGGCAAATGCAAAAGACGAGAGGTGCTCTGGCTCACCTGTCTGAGATTCTTCTTCTGCCTGAAACCCTAGGGAAGTTGATGCACCTTCGTCATGGTTTCTCCACCCACATGCCAAGAAGTAGTTTGCAAGGAGTAGTTGCATCTCATCGAAGGATTTGGGAATTTATCAAGGAAGAGATGAGTAGGATCCTTGGGAGATTCGACATCTCCGAAGAACAATATGGTTGTGTTCTCAATTCTCTTCATTGTGCAGAGCCCGGGTAAAGATGGTCGAAGGTCGGGTTCCTTCTCTGCATGGCAACAGTGCAAGGATTTCACTTTCTATGTTGCTTTTCTTTCTTGTTTTGTTGTAGAACTTGTTTGTAGATGCATTTTTGTTGTTCACTTTGGCTTTTTGTGCAACACTTTCTATGGCCTGCAAGGTCCTTTGTGGCAACCCTGTGTTAAAGTTGCTTGCTTAATCTGTTATTATTGATCTTCATTATAACAACAACATAATAAGGATCTTACTGAAAGAAACACAATCACAGAGTACACAAGCATTTATCCTGGGAAACCCTCAAGGGGAAGAAAACCCAACAAAACTTCTTTAATATAGATTCAATAACCAAGTACAATGTCTCTCACAAGAGAGATCTCACCAAACAGAAGATCCACCAGAAACCCTAAGCAGAACAGAGTAGCACACCACTTAGACCAAGATARTCCTTCACCAAGATAACCTTCACCTTTACTGAGATACTCTTCCTTGTAGTTGTGTCACTCTCAGACTTGCGCACTTGATAGAGAGAGCTTGATGAGTGTGTGTACAAATGAGGTGCTAGGCCTCTTATAAATACAAGTTGTGCCCCCCCAATAATTAGGTAAGGGCCGACCTGTCCACTTTACCTTTTTAATTTACATTTGTCTTGTCTAGGCACAATAGGGCTAACTTGTCAATATATATATATATATATATATATATATATTATCTTTTTCTTTATCCACAAAAGAGGATAAGAATATTCTTTGCAGTTACACAATATTTTAACACTCCCTCTTAACAAGAAGGATATTCTTTATCTTTTGACAGGTCACTGGATGTCATCATCAACTGAACAATATTATCTGGGCAATATCATCAATTGGATAATCATCATCAACTAGACAACAACATCAACTAGATAACATCATCAACTGGGCAACATCATCAACTGGATAACATTATCAACTAGGCAACAAGAGGCATCAATATAATCCACTTGGTCATATGGCATCACGATCACTAACTGGTTCTCCATGAATCCATATTAAAGAAGTTTTATTCTCTTTATCTTCGCACAAAAGATAGTCTTTCTTTCTTTCATCTTCACGCAGAAGATACTCTTTCTTATCTTCACACAAAAGATATCCTATCTTCACACAAAAGATATTCTATGAGTTTTGTCATTCCTTTTATGTTCTCCCTTCTCTTGTAGTCATCTATCTCACCCATCCACCGGGGAGGACTACTACCATAGCTTCACTCCTAGTCATCCCACATGAACTAGAGAAGCTAAGATGCTAGCCTGGGCAAGACTAGACTCCCTTTCCATGATCCACACAGGATCACGACACAAACCTCAAGAGCCAACTAACCATTCCATATAGTCAAGGTTTGTGTTCCAGGCTACTCAATCATTGGCCAGAGGAGAGTATCTGCCCGCTGCTCCTTGGAGAAACATCCACACTCCTCTCTACGAGGGTATTCTAGCATGTCCCTAGAGTATCCAAAACTCAACACTTGGACAGAGGCCAACCTTGGAAAATTTCTCATTCCCCTTCTCTACGAAGGTCTCTTCCTTCTCTATGAAGGTCTCTTCTCTTTTCCTTTTCTATGAAGTTCTACCTGTGGGATTGTTCATTCCTTCTCTACGAAGGTCTATCTGTGGGATTGCTCATTCCTTCTCTACGAAGGTCTCTTCCTTCTCTAAGAAGGTCTAGCTATGGAATCTGAAAAAAAATCTCTTGTGGTCCAAAATGTTTCCATGGTATAATACAATGCTACCCATCTGTTGGGCACCATCCATCTACTGGATAACTTTCATCTTGATCAAAATATTTGGACACCATCCATATGCTTTCCTAACTACACCAAATCATGATCCTCCTTTTCGAATTCAGAGACATAGCTCCCTCTTGCACCAAACTAAGAGCTTCTAATCATCATCCTTGAAGTTTTCTTCTGTAATATCTTGGGTGCCTTATTGAGTTCGAACATTTCTTTCTTTCTGACTTCATACTGGATCAACCTGCTCCCTCTACATCTATGAGAACGGTATTGGAACAACCTGCAGTTACCTGCATCTCATCAACTATATCTGAGTATCCATCTTTCTCTTCATCTTGAACATTTATGTTCTGCATCTTTAGAAGCCTCCTGCTCCTATATAAATATTGGATATTGTCTGGTCTTTACTGACTGTCACCATATCATAAGTCCTTCTCATGCTGTCTAACTTCTGCAAGTCAAGGCATAAGTTCTTTCTTCGGAGACCTGTAAACTTACTTACAATATGCTTTCTGAGATATGTCACTTAGCCAATCAGTCAATAACAATAAGCAGTAATCAAATAAAACTATATCATGATTTCTATCAGAGTAGTACACATATTTTCTTAAGTAAAACTTGTTCAACCACGTACACATCTGAAACTCTAATCATGAATAAGACTTTTGAACTCTTTTTCACTCTAGCTAGAAAATTACCAAATTCTTACTATCATAGCCAAACACATAACTTTGTCACTCTCATGAGTGATCATACCTGAAATAAATATTTTATCTCTTTCTTTGTCCTCTTCTTTGATACTTCCTTCATAAGTCTGCATAGGCACTGAAGTAAAACGAGGTTAATTAACATTCTCACAAAAATCTAACTTGTAATGATAAAGCATTAAAGTAAACAAGATACTAAAACATGAATACTTATCTTTCGTTTTTGTTTGGGGAGGCTCCATGGACTCCACCATTTGCTATCTTTCTTTTGGTTCTGGTATACCCACTATAGCATGTTCTAGGAGATCATTCTTGTCTAGAATCATCTGCAACCTATGCTTACAAGATCTGAAGTTTCCAGATCCTTCCAGCATGTCTTCTAGCCTCATATCGATAGCCATTATTTCTTGCAGTAGAAACCCTAGCCCTCTGGGCTATAGAAATAATAAAAAAATCAAATTTCTTGGATCTGAAAACTAAACTCACCAAAATATGCGCTGGACTGAGGCACGTATGATGGTATAATTAGTTTCTGAAAATTCCAATTTTTGACCCTTGAAACTAGACCAACGGATTTATGGACTGGTGCTTCTGGTTTTCTGGTACTTCTGGTTTCGTGGTACTTCTGGTTTTCTGGTACCAGTGAAAACTAGGGTTTCACTTTCCGAGAGTTATGTCCACTGAAAAGGTGCGTTGAAAATGCCAATGAGTTCCTTAGGCTAGGGCACAATTTTCTAGATGATCTTTGGGCTAAAATTCCTCTTTAATAAAAAGCCCTAATTTTCTTGTACGACAACAATGACGTTTTTATTTTTCTGTGAAAGATGCTCTCTTCAGCTTAGCTCTAATACCATGTTAAATTTTCTTGCTTAATCTATTATTATTAATCTTCATTATAACAACAACATAATAAGGATCTTACTGAAAGAAACACAATCACAGAGTACACAAGCATTTATCCTAGGAAACCCTTAAGGGGAAGAAAACTCAACAAAACTTCTTTAATATAGATTCAATAACCAAGTACAATGTCTCTCACAAGAGAGATCTCACCAAACAGAAGATCCACCAGAAACCCTAACCAAAACAGAGCAGCGCACCACTTAGACCAAGATAGTCCTTCACCAAGATAACCTTCACCTTTATTGAGATACTCTTCCTTGTAGCTGTGTCACTCTCAGACTTGCACACTTTATAGAGAGAGCTTGATGAGTGTGTGTACAAATGAGGTGCTAGGCCTCTTATAAATACAAGTTGTGCCCCCCCCCCAATAATTAGGTCAGGGTCGACCTGTCCACTTTATGTTTTTAATTTACATTTGTCTTGTCTAGGCACAATAGGGTCGACTTGTCAATATATATATTTTATCTTTTTCTTTATCCACAAAAGAGGATAAGAATATGCTTTGCAGTTACACAATATTTTAACACCTCGATCCCCTTTTTTTAGTATGGCTTGCATTCATGACATGCATATGTTCTAGGCTAGCTAGTTTTGGAGAGTTACATATGTGAAGGAGCTTAATTTTGGTGTTGAATCATCCAGGTCTCTACAACTTTGATTTGAGGTACCTGTGAATTTGAAGAGAGTTAGAGTTGGAGTTGGTGGAGAGAAAGGGATTGGTGATCTCCATAATGCATTCTCTATGTTCCTCGATGGTATTGCTTCCCAATTGCCTCTTCAATGTGGCAATGCCTTCGATGATTACTTATTAATCCTAGCTAGTTCAGTAAACCATGTGAAGATTTACTTTGGTTTTTGTATTAATCTTATAAACATGATTGGTCACTTTGATGAGAGCTTGTTTGAATGATGATTTAAGTGGTGAAAGGGCTTGTCTCCAACTATTTTTATTCGACCAAGTTAGCCATGTGTTGGGCCTGTAGGCAGGAAGGTTTCCATTTGCAAGCCTTCCTTTCCTATTGTAAGAATACCAATGTATTCTATTATCTACTGCTAATAGAAAGTTGTTTGCAATTTAGACAAAAAGAGAGAAAAAAGAAAGAAAGAAAATTTGACAATACTACTCATTGTTCTTATTTGGATAGTCTTTTTGTTGGGATCTATTATGCAAAATGCTTAATTACATCTGATTTTTTCATTGGATTAGAGAATGTGCATGTGCCATGTCAATCTGGATTATGTGTTGCATGACAATGCTTGATGCCTTGATGAGTCTTCTGGTTTTAAATTTCATGATTGATGTTTAGGATTTCATGAATGACAACCTCTTTAGTATTAGCAATGTTATCCCCATTTTGTAGATAACTAAGGAGATGATGTCTCGAGACCCTCAGGTTGTAGATATGGAGTGTCGAGAGACTACATGACCAACAGTTCCCTTTGCATAGATGGAAAACCCACTCACCACCACAGATGATCACGGGTTTACATATGGCATCCACCACACCAGTTGGCTTCTAGAAGTCGGTGGGATTTGCTCCATGAGGTATAAGTCAATATTATGGTGAACATCATTTCAATATCTAAACCATTTGATTATGTTGTATTTTAGATTGCTCTAGATTTCATGATATGTGCTTGGACATTATGTATTTTTCCCTGCTTCACCTTGGTGGTTGGCATTGTGCCCTAGTAAGTGGTCTTCTTTGGGAATGGGTTTGCTACTGGGAAATCCCTTAATGAGATATCATACCGTTCCCGACCATACTTACCATTTTCCATCATTGTTCCCCTACATTTCCTTATCTCTTGGGATTTTAGGGTGTATTGACCCAAGACGGGGTTGTCCCTCATTCTATGGGAGGAAGGGGTTAAAGGCCCAAAGGAGTTGGTGTTGGGTAAAAGATAAAAGCCTTATATAAACCTTTCAGATGTTTCGCCCAGGGATCACCCAAGAAAGTAATGAAACACTTATCTTTGAATAAAAGGGGACCCACAATATAATAAACATGCTTAAAAGGTTAGTTGAAGGATAGGAGGTTTCATCATGAGCTGACCTATCACGTCCATGAATATCTAGTGGTATGGCATTGTCATCATCTGGTCACCAAACCAAGGTAGTGACTCTCAGTTGCATGGCTGAGAGAAAGGGGGTCTCATCACGAACCAATGTTCTCATTTCCATTTGGTATTTGTGGGTGACATTGCCACCACCTGGTCACCACGCCAGGGCAGTGACTTTCAATCTCTCCTTATGCTATTATGAAAGAAAATATAAAGAAAGAAAGATAAAAGGCTAATGATGAGCTTCGAAAAAGTGCATTGCCAACGAAGGTACCACACACCCTCTACAAAGGCACCCATGAATGAAACATTATGACCGCTAGTATGTCATGAGCCCTATGCCCATTTAGTCTTGACCCCATCCACCTCACACACTTTACATGGCTTAGAGAGGGACCTCTTGGAAGTTCTCCTTGACTTAGGGCAAGATCTACCCAATATGACACCTCGTCAACCCTCCCATACTTAACCTTGACAAGTCACATAGTGTCTTTGAACTATTAATTGTTTGATATAGTGATCTTTGATGCACATGATTGGATGGCTTATTTATTGATTGGATAAACTTATCATGATGTTATGACTTGAGATACTTGGAGAGCGTGTTCATTTGTCTTTGCAGGACCTAGCTGGTGGACAATTTTGGGAGAACAAGCCTAGCTTGGGCTTCCATGGGACTACAAGCCCACAAGTTGGATGTCAGGGTCCCACATGCCAGATGAGAGAAAGATAATTTGGACGGCCTTGATGATGACTTGGACGACTTAGCCCACCCATTGCTTGCCAAACAATTTGCATAGGAGGGGAAAAACATCCCATTTTTTAGCATGACATCATGACTATGGGTGTTAGGGCTTGGTGGTGAGGTGCCACTCATTTGCACTTGAACGTTTTGAGGAGAAGAGGGTCTTCACAATGATGAGATCACCTAGATGATTGAGATGTGGCCTTGGGAGGCCCTTCCATACTTCTCCAACACCAATGACCTCCTCAAAGTGGCAAAACGTCCCCTAAAGGGGTTACGTCATCCTAGATTAGGGTTTAATTTGTGCAAAAGATGAAATTTTAAGTGAATTGTTTAATATTATTGTGTTAACGGGGCAAGATTAGGGTTGTTGACCCCTAATATTGTGTTTTACTCCTTATTTTGTGGACAAGCCATGTTGGCTAATTTTTGTACAAATAGAGATCATAAGATTTCATTCAAAATCACAACTCTCCTCTTGTGAGAGGCTTTGGTCTGAAATTTTCAGCCTCTTTAGCTCTTTTAGCTCTTGTGCACTTGTGTATGGCTATGGTTGTGAATGGTTAATGGAAGAAGTGATGCACTAGCCTTGGAAGGTTATTTTCTAGCTTTTGTGGTGGATTGTCTTAGCATCTCTCTTGATCTTGGTATGGTTTTTACTCTCTTGCTATCATTTTATTCAAGTCGAGTATTATTTATGCTAGGAGCTAGGTGGGAAGTATAAGGGCATACACCCCCACCATAGTCTTCGCCATTTTATTGCTTTATCTCTCATTGATTAAGGGTTTGCTAAGAGAAATATAAGGGCATACACCCTCTTAGCTTAAACCCTAACTTAGAGAAACTTGCCTTGGGGAGTAAAAGGGCTTACACCCCCAAGGAGGTAGCTTATCTAAGCTCCTTGTGACTCCATTAACCCAATAGTAAAGACACTAGTAATTAATTTGTTGCATTGGAGAAATAAAATATTGCATTGGGAAACGTGAATTTCGGTCATTTTTTACCTTTTGCAAAGTGGATTGTTTTCCTTATGCCTTGGGCACCTCACAACCATTAGGGCATTCCCATCTAGGGGGTACTTGTTGTTGTTGTTAAAAATTTACATCTTCATCCATTAGGGTTGCATAAACCCTAATATACTTGCTTTAATTACTCTCTTGTCAACCATTGGATTCCGCCCAAAGCTTGTACACTTATTCTCCTTGGCCTAGCACACATTTTGGAAAAGTTTGAGGGGATTTCATTGGCTTATTTTCTTGTTGTAATACATTGAGTGTTACAACCATAAGGATGATATAATTTGTTGCAGACAAGTGTCTACAACAACCTTATATTTTATGCTAAGAGTCTTGGTTTTTCATCTTAAGTTTAGCTAGTCAATTACTAGTTTTTCTCTTGCATTCTACGTGATCGTTAGAATTTATTAAACAACTCATAGTATATTTTTCTTGTTGATATATACTATCATCTATTGCTGCAAATTAGGAACAATAAGCTTAACTTTCTGATCCAACTAACATATATTGTTGCAAGGTGTGTTTTCTTGTGTCTCGGGAAGGTACAATAATCTGAAAAAGCACCATACTTGTGGGGCGGCCTTTACTTGACTTACAAGGCATCTCTCCCTACCCTTCGTTCCATTTAAACTTGACCTATAGGGGATTCATTTCCATCCATCTTCATCTCCATCTCAACCCCCCTAGGGTCACTGTGATTGCCTCCCTAGAGTGACCTAGTCACCCTTGAAGTGCGGGACCTACATCGAGGTGGAATTGGGTGTAGGATTCCCAAATTGTAGAAATTGTTTCGTGGTTGGGTCGGGCTTTTCCCAACCTACAACTTGTTCCATAACATTTTGGCATTGTTGCCGAGAAATATTTTGAATCTTCTTCGTACGCCAACGACACTTTGGTAAGCTATCCCAAATCCTTTCCCTTAGCTTGACCGACAAATCCACCCAAGGGATGTTCCCTTTCCCCTTTTCTTGATGAGCTCATCTGGCGACTCCACCTTCCCAAAACCCACTTTTCCCTTTTTCCCCTTTCATCTTTTGTTAAGCCTTGAGCTCGTCTGGTGACTATCAAGGTATTACCCTAAGTGATGAAACCATGGTCTCACGGGACTTACCATGGACATTCCATAATGTGTATCCTTCTCTTGATGTTCAAAATGTCCTTGGCTATCCAAATCATTGTCCAACAGAATGGAGAGAAAGTTGCCCCAAATTTGACGGTGATCCAGCCCTAGTAGCCATCCATCTCGTGAATTATATGAAGTATGCATCGAGCTTAAATGTGTTACATGAAAATGCGCTGATGAAAATTTTCATGTCTTCACTAGGATAAAGTCAAAAGGATTGGTTTGTACACTCATGTGATCCAAAGTGTATCCCTTCTTCTACAAATCTCATTGAAGAATTTCTCTGGCAATATTGACCAACGACTCAAAGTTTGCAAGATGTTTTCCAAGAGATCAAACAAACTCTTTGCTGAGAAGGTTTTCCGATTGATGATGAGACCATATATGAAGAAAAGCTTGAAGAAGATCCAGATGAGACATATGATGAAGATGATGTATCCGCTCTTCCACTTGATGAGGACATCTAGACCTCTACTCCTACTACACATCAAAAAGAGAACATGATGAGTTATAATCCTTTTGAGAACTTTGATGATGCTTTATTCCATGAACTTGAAAGTGAATAAGTGTCGGAGGAAACCTTGGATATGACAGGTCCCCTTGAAAAAAAGAAAGCAAAGAACTATACACTCAGAATCAAGCCTCTTATGATGAAGAGGCGATGGAGGGGCTTGTCTATAAAAATAAAGAAGAATTATGATAAAGCACAACATATTGAGGCACTGCTATCTTTGATCCCGTTTGATGAAGGCAAGGTTGTCCAACCTTGTTTACCTCTTAATGTTGAAAAGACGACCAGTATCAATGATGCAAAATTTTAAGGTCTATTTGAAGACATCCATGCCTCTGCACCTCCCGCACACAAAAATGAAAAGATGGTCAATTTTAGTCATATTGATGGTCTTATGAAAGTACCCTTCGATATGGTTGATGATCCTATAGACACTTTCATACAGACTAGCAGACACAGATGGGATCTTAGTTGTCTCAAATTTGATAGAGACCCCATCTATGACATTGAGGTTAGCTCTCAGGCAGAGGGGATGTCATCATCAGAGGAGTGGTCCTCATACGTATATGATTCGGATGTTTGGAAGCCTAGTGATGATATGGTTACATATTTTTTCTACCCCTTCGAGTATGACTTGTCACAACATACTCAGAGTGATCTTCAATCATCTTTTGGTACATACCCTTTTGAGGATGCAGATTTATTTTATCAGGACTTCCAACCATTGTGCTCAAATTTTGAGGAATACCAAGACGTGGCCACCTCAAAGCGGTCAGAGGTTCATTCTTCAAAGCGGAAGTATTTTCATCTTGGAGATTTCCATGGAGATTCACAGGGGAAGAGGCGGTGTTTTTCTACACCTTTCCTTGCCTCTTACCCTCTTCTCCAAGAGACCATGCAGTGTTCTTTCGATCTCTCATTTCCTCTTAGTCCTCGACCATCAATGCGTCTTTGTGCGCGGATGAATATGAGTCTTCATCTACATATAATATCCCCTTTCAGAGATGGATTGATCAGTATTGTAGCTATGCTTTCAGGCGGGATGATCGAGATTTTGGTTTCTCTTTCCAACAAGATTTCCTCCCTCTTGCCCATCTTCATGAGTTTTATTTCATAATTGATTATATTCCTACTTATGCTTATGATTTCTATGTGTTGGACTTATCTTTGTTGTTTCACATGATTAAGCACATGGGGAAATATCTTTGTCCGATGATCAGGTGGTTGCATTGGTTGTATGATTTCACCTAACACATTTGGGACTTGATCTTTAGGGTACCAGGACCCCAAGTAAGTAGGTAAATCATTTTGATTCCCTGCATTTTCATTTTGATCACTCATAGTAGTTTAGATGCATTTCATTTTCATTTTTCTACTTGCATATTGATTTCATGCTTAGTTTAGATTTTATTTTTTTAAATGTCAAAATTTTCTTTTTCTAGCTTAGTTGGTTTGGATTATGATCATATGAAAACAAGGATGAGTAGGCCATCCTACACTTGATCGTTTGATGTTTACTTGTAGGCACATGTCTACCAGGAGATGTTGTGGTTCTCATGCACTCTATGACGAGCACATGTCCCCAAGTAGGAGACAAATGTTATCCCCATTTTGTGGATAACTAAGGAGATGATGTCTCGAGGCCCTCAGGTTGCAGATATGGAGTGTCGAGAGACTACATGACCAACAATACCCTTTGCACAGATGGAAAACCCACTCACCACCACAGATGGTCACGGGTTTACATATGGCATCCACCACACCGGTTGGCTTCCGAAAGGCAGTGGACCTTGCTCCATGAGGTATAAGTCAGTATTATGGTGAGCATCATTTCAATATCTAAGCCATTTGATTATGTTGTATTTTAGATTGCTCTAGATTTCATGATATGTTCTTGGACATTATGCCTTTTGCTCAGCTTCACCTTGGTGGTTGACATTGTTCCCTAGTAAGTGATCTTCTTTGGGAATGGGTTTGCTACTGGGAAATCCTTTAATGAGCCATTGTACCATTCCCGACCATACTTACCATTTTCCATCATTATTCCCCTCCATTTTCTTATCTCTTGGGATTTTAGGGTGTATTGACCCAAGAAGGGGTTGTCCCTCATTTAATGGGAGGAAGGTGCTAAAGGCCCAGAGGGGTTGGTATTGAGTAAAAGATAAAAACCTTATATAAACCTTCCAGATGCTTCACCCAAGGATCACCCAAGAAAGCAATGAAACACTTATCATTGAATAAAAGGGGATCCACATTATAATAAAAATGCTTAAAAGGTTAGTTTAAGGATAAGAGGTCTCATCATGAGCCGACATATCATGTCCATGGATATCTAGTGGTATGACATTGTCATCATCTGGTCACCAAACCAGGGCAGTGACTCAGTTCGATGGCTGAGAGAAAGGGGGTCTCATCACGAGCCAATCTTCTCATTTCCATTTGGTATTTGTGGGTGACATTGCCACCACCTGGTCACCACGCCAGGGCAGTGACCTTCAATCTCTCCTTATGCTATTATGAAAGAAAATATAAAGAAAGAAAGATAAAAGGCTAATGATGGTCTTGGAAAAAGTGCATTATGGACGTAGGTACCACACACCCTATACAAAGGCACCCATGAATGAGACACTATGACCCCTAGTATGTCATGATCCCTATGCCTATTTAGTCTTGACCCCATCCACCTCACACACTTTACATGGATTAGAGAGTGACCTCTTGGAAGTTCTCCTTGACCCAGGGAAAGATCTACCCAATAGGATACCTCGTCAACCCTCCCATACTTAAGCTTGACAAGTCACATAGTTTCTTTGAGTTGTTAATTGTTTGATATGGTGATATTTGATGCACATGCTTGGATGGATTATTTATTGATTGGATTAACTTATCATGACGTTATGAATTGAGATCCTTGGAGGGCGTTTTCATTTGTCTTTGCAGGACCTAGCTGGTGGACAACTTTGGGAGAACAAGCCTAGCTTGGGCTTCCATGGGGATACAAGACCACATGTTGGGTGTTAGGGGACCGCATGCCAGATGAGAGAAAGATGACTTGGACAACCTAACCCACCCATTGCCAAACGATTTTCCCAGGAGGGGCAAAACATCCCATTTTTTAGCATGACGACATGACTATGGGTGCTAGGGCTTGGTGGTGAGGTGCCATTCATTTTCACTTGAACATTTTGAGGAGAAGAGGGTCTTCACAATGATGAGATCACCTAGATGCTTGACATGTGGCCTTGGGAGGCCCTTCTATACTTCTCCAACACCAACGACCTCCTCAAAGTGGCAAATCGTCCCCTAAAGGGGTGACATCATCCTAGATTAGGGTTTAATTTGTGCAAAAGATGAAATTTTAAGTGAATTGTTTAATATTATTGTGTTAAGGGGGCAATATTAGGGTTGTTGACCCCTAATATTGTGTTTTACTCCTTATTTTGTGGACAAACTATGTTGTCTAATTTTTGTATAAATATAGATCATAAGATCTCAATCAAAATAATAACTCTCCTCTTGTGAGAGGCTTTGGTCTGATTTTCGGCCTCAACTTTTTTATCTCGTGTACTTGTGTATGGCTATGGTTGTGAATGGTTAATGGAAGAAGTGATTCACTAGCCTTGCAAAGTTATTTTATAGCTCTTGTGGTGGATTGTCTTAGCATCTCTCTTGATCTTGGTATTGTTTTTACTCTCTTTCTATCATTTTATTCAAGTCAAGTATTGTTTATTCTAGGAGCTAGGTGGGAAGTATAAGGGAATACACCCCCACCATAGTCTTCACCATTTTATTGCTTCATCTCATTGATTAAGGGTTTTCTAAGAGAAGCATAAGGGCATACACCCTCTTAGCTTAAACCCTAGCTTAGATACACTTTCCTTGGGGAGTAAAAGGGCTTACACCCCTAAGGAGGTAGTTTCTCTAAGCTCCTTGTGACTCCATTAACCCAATGGTAAAGACACTAGTCATTAATTTGTTGCATTGGAGAAATAAAATATTGCATTGGGAAACATGAATTTCGGTCATTTTTTACCTTTTGCAAAGTGGATTGTTTTCCTTGTGCCTTGGGAACCTCACAATGATTAGGGCATCCCCATATATGGGGTACTTATTGTTGCTTTTACAAATTTACATCTTCAGCCATTAGGGCTGCATAAACCCTAACATAATTACTTTAATAACTCTCTTGTCAACCATTGGATTCTGCCCAAAGTTTGTACACTTATTCTCCTTGGCCTAGCGCACTTTTTGGAAAAGTTTGAGGGGATTTCATTGGCTGATTTTCTTTCTGTAATACATTGAATGTTACAGCGATAAGGATGATATAATATTCTGCAGACAAGTGTCTACAACAACCTTATCTTTTATGCTACGAGTCTTGGTTTTTCATCTTGAGTTTAGCTAGTCAATTACTATTTTTTCTCTTGCATTTTTTACTTGTTCTTTAACATTTATTGAGCAGCTCATAGTATATTTTTCTTGCTGATATATATTGCCATCTATTGCTGCAAATTAGGGACAACAAACTTAACTTGCTGATCCAACTAACATATATTGTTGCAAGGTGTGTTTTCTTGTGTCTCGGGAAGGTACAATCATCCGAAAAAGAAATATACATGTGGGAAAGTCTTTACTTGAATTACAAGGCATATTTCCCTACCCTTCATTCCATTTAGACTTGACCTATAGGGGCTTCATTTCCATCCATATCCATATCCATCTCAATCCCCCTTGGTTCACCAAGATCGTCTCTCTAGAGTGACCTAGTCACCCTTGAAGTGCGGGACCTACATCGAGGTGACATTGAGTGTAGGATTCCCAAGTTGTAGCACTTGTTCCGTGGTTGGGTCGTGTTTTCCCAACCTACAACTTGTTCCATAACAAGTAGGAAATGAACATTTTGGAGATGATGCAAATAGAATGATGGTTCATTGCTATTATACAATGATAATTAGATTTGTGCAGGATGAAGATTCTAGATTGAATCTGATTTGTATTTCGTGTTTGATATGAATTCAATACAGCTTGCAAACTGTATATAGATATCTGAGGGTTTTTTATGTTTCTCTAAATATGCATTGTTTTACAATTTTAACCATTGTTTTATGGGGGTGATTATGGCTAGTTGGATAGACTTTGCATATTGTTTCTTCTTTCTGATTATGCATGCTACTAAATGATTACAAGTGTTTTATAGAGGAGCTATGCTGCATACCGAGAAGAACAACATTAATAAGACAACAATAGTACATGACACAAACAACTTGATCCTTTTATCTCGGTTATAACATTGTTTGTGCAGAAAATTGTGCAATGTTTTACCACAGTAATACATAAGATGAAATCTGACTAATGTTTGTGTTTAAATACCATTGAATGCACATCAAAATTGCATGATGTTGTACTACTCTCCTTTTGTCAACAAACTCTCAGCTCTTGGTTCTCTTTATAAACAAACAAAACTATAATTTTGGCCCATTTCTATACTCAAATGAGCTTCCAGGACCATCCTCCTTGAGCGTAATTGTTTTTTCCTTTTTGATTCGATCAAATGAATGCTATTCATACAAAATGATTAGGATTGGTCTCTATTTTCATATCATACCTGATCTGTATACAATGGACTACCTTGGGAAACCTTCACAACTCACTTCAAGGTCAACATGCAAAGACTATATTGTCACGTCATTTTGTTTGATCCGTTTATGGATATGTACCTAATAATGTTGGAAATGAGTATTTAACCCGCAAAAGATCGCCATCTCACAACTAGCTACTCCAACAACCTTGTGGTCAGTTTGTGCTTCTGTCAAGGATGATTTGCGAGCTATATAGCTATTTTCAACTCTGCTTAGGAGGGTACCTACCTTGTATGATAAGGATAATCTCCAAACAACTTACTTAAAAAGTTCGTTACCACAAGCCTATTTTGTCGTTCCCACAGAGGATTGATTCAAATTCAACTAGAATGTTTGAAAGAGGGGTGTGGTTAGGCATGTTCAGGTCTCTAAGCACTTGAACCAAAGGATTTTCAAGACCCACGGTCAACTACTAAGGACCTATGCAAGGAATTTTGTTGCTTTTGTATGGTTCAAGTTTCCTATTTAAAATACTCTTCAAAACTTGAGCCAATCAATTAATGGACTCAACTCAATCTTTTGGGATAAGGAATCCCATGGGACACCTATATGACTATCATCATGGACCATTTGGAGGATATATCGTCATTGAAAATGATAAACGCATGTGCAAGACATATTTTTATTGGAGGTAGTCATCTTGTAAGCAGTGCTCATCAAAGATAATATATGAACTTTGGACAAGTCTAGGTTCATATGTTACCTTTCCCTTTGACACAATCAATACGTGTATGGAGGACATGATGTTGTGCAATGTCAAATAGAAGTCCTATCGTGCAAATGTAATGATGGCCATTTTACAATGTGATATATGCAATAGTGCAGTTTTGTTATCCTTGCACCTACGTTGGGACTAGAACTATGCCAAGGACCAAGATACGGTAATTTGGAACCATCTTTCTGCCAACATTAGTTCTATGCCAGGTTCCACAAGTGTGACAATAGTTATCAACTTTTCCCATTTCAATGGCAATGCACACTCATTATTGAAAGGGACCACTCAGAGGATGAGATGGGTGATCAAGTCACACTTTGTCATCAATGACTTTGTGAAAGAAATGATCAATTAACATGGAACAAGGCAATGAGAATATATCTACTCTGAGTGGGTGATCAAGTCACACTTTGTCATCCATGACTTTGTGAAAGTAATGATCAATTAACATGGAACAAGGCAATGAGAATATATCTATAATTTCTTACTCTTGCATTTATTTGAGATTCTCTTGTGGATGTTCCACATTGTATTGCTAAAATATAGATATAAGTAGCATGTAATATAAAATTGCATATAAATGATACCTAATCTTGTTCAAGTATATTCATTGTGCATTGTACTGTACAAAATTGCACCTCATATGTGGGTAATTATTTTGTGTAATATCATTCAGCAACACATTTTTCATTGCTAATCTATACATGGCACATAACTCCTTCCTTAATTAGACATAAGGGAACGTTTGCACTTGTTTATTATGGCTTCTATGTTACATTGCACATACCCTTGCCACAATACTCATCGTGTTAACAACTAACACAACCCTCTATGGTGCAATTTGCTAAGTTTTTACACATACATGATAGTTACACTACTTCAAGTGCATCAATCCCCCTTGGAGCCATATCATTGGTATCAAAGCTTAAAGGGGTACATATGACTCTATTTAGTAATTGGTAGCAATGATAGAAATATGAAGTTTGACCCAATTGTTGATTGAGTTGGATGAGTTGGACTTGGGTCAAAGTACAAGAAGCACAATTTGATCTAACTCCCTAATGTGACCTCCTTTCACATTCAACGCAACCTTCATTGCCAAGCAACACTAACTCTATCAATTCCTACTTGGGTATGTATATGACCCCAACCTTTATGTGCATATTGTGAATAGTCTTCTCCTATCTTTTATGATATTATGGTCTTTAATTCTCTGTAAATTTGTTATTATGAGTATTTGGTTTAAGTGAAAATCGCACTACGTTGTTCCCATGTTTTTTTTTTTTCAGGCTTTGCTTGTAACTTCATGGATGTGACTTTAGCTTTCTTGATTTAATGCACTGGTCATATATTTCTTGTGTCTTAATTTCTCACGTTTTACTTGTGTTTTACCTTATTTTTTACTTGTACCTTTTAGTTATCTAAAACCATATCATATTGGATGGGGATCACTGCAAGGTTAAATGACTACATAATCAAAGGATAAGCTATTGTAGTGAGAATCCATGAATGTAAGGACAATCACCACTATCTATCACCTGACTCATTTGTAGGACCATACATATTTGTCTAAGTTATGAATCCTTGAGAATGTTCCTTCACTCTGCTTGATCTGGATTATATAGGGAAAGGAATGAAACATACACAGAAATATAGCAGAGAGCATAGTAATATAGTGAAAACCCAACTATTAATGAATAAAATAGCGGAATAGTCTAGACACAAACTTGCTAGAATGGTAGTAGTTTATGTCTAAAGAGAGAGAGATGTTGGCTATTCTTATTCACAAAAGGATAATATAAGAGGCTAAAAGAATGATCTTTTAACATAAAGTAAGAACCCTAAAGGTCCAAAACCCTAACCCTAGGAGGAAAAGCGCCAAGGAAAATTTTAGGGGCTAAATTTCACCCATGGGCTAATTTTCCATGTTTTTCCCCAAAAAACAATTCTCCATTCTAAAAATTATTTGCCCAAATTCTATAGGACAAAATTATTTTACCTTTAAAATCGCCAAAATTTTATAAAAACTATACAAAATCCTTAGAAATTTGAATATTTTAACAAAAATATCGCCAAACATTTATAGTTGACATACAAAGGACTAGTAAGATTCACCAAGGTTTCTACATTTCAAAATAAATTTACATCCTTAAAATTATCCCTGGAAGCGCCATAAGGTGTTTTTGGGTCCCACGGTGGTTAGTTGCTACATCAACTTCCCGAAGGCACAACGTTTGCATACAATATCCATTTGGGACATATAGTAGCTCGTTGGAAATCTCTAACTAAGGACTGCAATATTATGGTGGGGCCTTAGTGTGTCTCAATCAAACCTAAGCCCTAAAAATTCCCAGAAAACGTCGTTTAGGGCCTCAAAACGGCCCATGAAGTTTAGGACCCAAAATATCATAACAAAATTGCCAATATGGAGAACCCTGTTGAGTCAGTGGAAGAGATGGGTGGCCTCCCATATCTGCATGGATCACTCCCTGCCTTCTTCTCCATGCAAATTTGTATTTAAATAACTTGGGTAAGTTACACAATGAGATTATTTAGTTAATGAAGTAACATAAATGGAAATTTAGCATTCCTAACTTGGTCTCTAACTAAATTTAACTTGACCCATGGGTAACCACCACTAAAACAAAGTCTAATAGATCTTTGATGAAATAAAATCATAACAAAGCTTTAGGGATTCTTAATTTAACAAAAATAATGTGTTTCATTCCTACTACATTTTGTTGGAAACACCCTTTGTGCCAAGAACCATGCATAAGAAGCTTCTTTAATATGACCTAGTGTTGAAAGATAAATGAGGATATATAGAATTCTTATAGACTAAAATATGAGATCTATTGATCTTACTCACAAAAATGGATAAGGTATAGTGGTGGTACGAATGCCCAAGAAAATAGTTGAAAAAAACCACCTACACAAAATGACTATGCAAAGAAATTAGGCTTGGACAACTCCTTTATTTTCTTCTCTTTCCAACATGCAAGTGTTGCTTTCGTGCCTTCTTGTGGTTTTAATTTAGGAGTGTATCCTAGTTCCTTTTTATCTTTTAAGATGGAGAAATAATGTGTGATTCCCACCTTGTATACTTCTGTAGGTAGGATTAATGGTGGAGGAAACCATGGCCTTTTCAACCAAGGATAAAAGAGAAAATATATATCCCAAAAGATCTACACAGGGCATACCCTAACTTGATTTTCAACACCAATTTCCATTGTCTCAACTAAAATTCCAATGCTATGATGTGTGAAGCTCCATCCAATACTAATACAACCTTTCATATATGAAGTGAGTGAGGCTTCTATACCTATTGCCTACATGGTGTTGCTTTCCATGGTACATGTAAATGAGGATAGAACAATTGGCTCTTTGAAAGTAAGGAGTCTTTGCGACCAATGTGTCTTGGGGTTAAGAGGAGATGTTGATAGCATTGTATGTATATTCTTGCAAAACCTACTTGTATAACTTGCCTCAAACCATAACACCAAAGGATGCTAGATAAAGAAAAAAATCTTCAAAATCATTGCAGATTGTTGTTTTTATGACCTCCTCTTTAAGGACCTCCCGTTGTAGGCCAAAAAAACGTTTTTCCCTTCCAATCTTTGGTTTCATTTCAAATATCTTTGTGAAAAAATTCCTTTGATTTTATTTCCATGATATCAAATTTGTGTAAGACATAGGTCTTTATCACTATATCCCTACCATCGACAACAACAACTATTGGTTTTTCATCTTCAACCACTTCATGGGCTAGTACAAAACATGTTGAAGCCATATACATTTTACCTAAACAAAAGAATAGTTCCAAATCTCCCAAAACTAGCCACATACATCTTAGTTGTGTCTGGAAGGATGGCCCACTAGGTTTCAACCAATGATCATGAGCATAAAGAACTTAACTAAGTATTGATTCAAAAAGCAAGTTGCATTCCATCCATTCTCGGTATCACATCTACACTCTGAATTTCAATTAGTATGTACTTATCAAGTTTTTATTTCATGCCTTGAACTAAAGTGATAACTCCATATGAGTTCATATTTTTGGCATTCTCACTTTCTTCTTCGAGTGAGTTATTTGATTTTACAACCTGATAAGCCATAAATTCCATATTTTCACTTGCCTCAAATACAATTAATTTTGTGACTTCTTCATGAGATCATCCTATTGGGTGAATGGGCTCACACATCTGATGGTTGAAACTTGGCATGTTGCACTTGCTTAGAAGTTGAGGAGATTGAGGCCTTTTTTCTCACTTCATGGAGAATTATCCCACATGCAAGATAGTAATGCACCTTCAAGACTTTATATGTGAGGACACTTCAATAATAATTTGACGCATTGAGCACACCTTTGGCTTTGGATCCTCTACATGAGGCTTGGGTTTGGCCACCTTAATCATATGTAGCGATGAATAAACAGTCTCACCAAATCATTTAGTCCCATAAAAACACAAAGGTAGAGACATCATTCAGGCACAAAAAACAATAGTGAATAAGGGAAAACTTAAAATGTATTGAACAATAATCAACCCATATTTCAACATAATTAACACAGTGATTGTAATCACTTATTCACATGGTTGTTGTTCTATTTCAAGAGAAACCACAACAAGAATTTAGCTCACTACTCTTTTCTTGAAACACCCTTATGATTCAAACCACAATGTCATATGAATTATTGATTTTAGTCCCATTTCCATCCTCACCCTCTAAGCTTAGGAATCCCCTTCACTGCTATAGAGTCCCTTGGATGATCCATCATTTTCCAAGGTGTTCTTGTGCAAGGGGAGCGCCAACTCACTACCAATTTTTTCATTGGAAAAATTTAAATTTTGGAAATCATAGGGTTCCAATGTCATAGAAATAACCTCCTTTACAAGATTTCCATCTTTAATATCCATCATATCATCTATATCACACACATACAATCATCATGACATATCATCGTAGCAATTTTACATATTAATTTCCAAATCTATTTTACATATAGGAAACTAAGTTCCCCAAGCATAAGATTTATTTTCAAGGCGTTTGGCTCTTGCAACAACAAGCACATGTCTTCCTTATGGGCTTACACCAATGCCATATTCAAGACAATTTTCCTTCAAGTTTTCTCATTTTAATTCATCTAAAGAAATGTTAACACTCATGCACATTTTCAGCAGTTCACGAAATGATCTTAGAATTGTAATTTATAAGCAATTCAATCATTTTGAGCCATCATTCACTTTTAAAATGGAATTCAACCATTAATCATATTATATATAATGAAACTAGCATTCATTCCAACATATGCATTTAGCCCATGAAGTGATTTTCATAATTATATTAATCTAGAAATTCCATCATTTCCAACTATTATTCATATTAAATGGAATGAAACCATCATTCTTCGCGTATGCATTACCAACACCCAAAATTTTCATAATGAAATCAAACATTACCAATAATTAAACCTAATGTGTCAATTCTCATGACCACATTTACCCAATGTATCCTTGCATTGACTCGAGAATACCATATATCCATGTCATGTATTCCACCATGCTGAGTTGGGAGGTCTAGCCAATGCCTCAACACATCATGCAACCTCTTCCCACAACCTATCTGACCATTTGGATACCTTCCTTTTCAACCTATACACAACACTAGGGACATCATCCCTTAGTGTTATTATGTGTCGGAAAAAAGGTTGCAGTCCAAACATCAGTTATATATGAGAAAACCATTATGCACTTGGATGACACTATATCATTTCCATATCCAACCTCAACATGGCCTCACACATGGTCATCTCTAACGACATTCATTACTACTGTAAGAGTATGTATTTTGTCTTGTCCTAGTAGCGATCTCACAACCAACATAAAAAAATATGCAATTAAATTTCTCATAAATGCATTCAAGCATTACACAACATGTATATACTCAAGGCCCTCTGCCTTTCCATCAATCCAAATATTGAATATTAGTTGAGGGAATTCTTACCTCAATTCCCTTCCATATTTATGCATCATAAGCAACCTCAAATGCATACATGCATGACTATTATTTCCTTCTTTGATGCTACATGATCAACTGGTACTTGTAGAAGCTCGCGGGCTCCCTTCACCAACCCATTTATCAACATTCCCACCATCCTCATTTGTCTTCATATGAATGGCTACCATAAGCAACAATACCATCATCATTTTTTAGCGACACTACAATCATTTTCTTGGATAGACAATCCATCATTAGTTTTATTCAAATATCATAGCATCATTATATATATATATATCAACAGACTACTCTTAGTCTACAAGCATGCCACCAACATGTCCACATGAACAAATGCACATCAATTTGCACCACACATTTTATCTTTCATGTTTATTTCATGCACATGCATTCAATGTTTATTGTATACGTCATGCATCAATTCTATCCCAGAAGAAAATGTCAAAAGAAAATGAAGATTTTGAAATTAGACTATCCCAATTAAAGAACCATGTTGATGAAATGAGTGGTATTATGTTGAAACCAGTGGATCTATCACGTTCTCAGGGATCCCTAAAAAATGAAATAGAAGATGAAATGAAAAACAAGATGGATGAAAATAACAATGGCATGAAAAATATTATGGATGAAAATATGAAAGAGATGGAAAAGAATATGGAAAATAAGATGGAAGAGAAGATGAATGAAAAGCAGGAACATAAGGAAAAGAAGATGAATGAAAATAATGCACATATGGAAAACAAGATGGATGAAAATATGTATCAATTGGAAAATAAAATGAATGAAATGCATAAATCCATATAATCCATGTTCTTAAAGGGGATCCCGAAAAGGGATATGGAGATCTAAGGAAATATTGAAAATAAGGAGAACAATGGTGTCGAAACTCAATCACATATGGGGAGTATTTTATCAATTTGGAGAGCACAAATACTTAATTGTAGAATCATTCATCACTTCAATATACACATCATCAAGGTTTCAATGCAGCACCAAGGAACTACTTCATTCCAAAGATCGATATGAGTAAGTTTGATGGTAAAGATCCTATAACATGGATATTTCAGATGAATCAATTCTTTAATCTACACCAAAGACCAAGATTACGAAAGGTACCTATTGCATCCTTGTATTTAGAAAATGACCAATTTGTGTGGTATCAATGGCTTTATATATATATAATCTCTTGGTCCATTTTTATGGATGATTGATATCACATTATGGGGATATTAAGAGAAATACATTAGTTAGTCAATTGATAAATCTTCGGCAAAAAATTCCAATTACAGAGCACATTCAACAATTCCAAAAGCTCAGTCTAAGGGTAAAGAACATTCTTGAGGATAATTTGTTATATCTCTTTATCTGAAGATTTTGCATAATCTTTTTGACAGAAAAAAATAAATAGATTCATTAGTGTTTGGTTAGAACACGAAACTTTAAAGGAGAAAATTCAACATGAGGTGCGTCTCTTTGAATGTAAATTCCTAGAGAAATCTTTCAGTATGGAAAGAAAAGTGGAAAACAAAAATATGGCTACTAGAAGCGTGGCCACTGATAACTATAGATAGCACCATGTTCCCTCTCTTAAATCTTTAAAGGTGACACCTCAACAAATGGATGAAAGAAGAGCAAATGGACTATGTTTCAATTGTGACAACAAGTATAGTAAAGGGGAAAAATGTAGTGAGAATAAATTATTCTACATTGACTATGAAGAGGAAGAAGATCAAGAATTGGAACCATCACAAGAGATAGATCTAGAAGAGAATAATTCAACGATATCTTTCCATGCATTGGCTGACATTAGTACTCCACAAACCCTCAATATACAAGGATACATCAAAAATAAAAAGGTAACAATATTGATTGATTCTGGTAGTACCCATAATTTCATCAATTAAAAATTAACAAAATATCTCAATTGATTTGTACATCTAACTCCAGAGTTTCAAGTAATGATTGCATATGTGTTGTGGTGACAACAACCCCCCTTTCATGTTGCTTTTATAAGCGAAAGGAAAGGGTCCCCCTACTAAAAGTTTAACTCTAATTCCTAATCCTCTACTAATATAAGCCTAATGATTAGTATTTACCTACCTTGGGAGAGTTGGGGGTTTGGATCTTTATTGATAATTGTCTTTGACGGAGGTTTGTTAATATTTTTGATCTTATGCTTTCAAATTTTATTCATAATGTTTTTTTGACTTATGATGTTTTGTTGATATTTGTATGATGGAATTGAAAAGTTTTCTTTGGTACCTTTTTCATACTTCGAAGTATTTGATGATCCTATGTGACTGTAGAGTTCGATGTTCTATTTTATTCCTTGAATGAGTTTTATTTTGAGGACTTTCTAAATGGATGAGTTAAATGAAGAACGTATATGCACTTTGCATCCTCATGATTGCAGATTGTACCTGATGTTATCATTTATTCTCAATCTCTTGTATGTTAATCATTTTCTTCAATTTAAAACTCTCAACTAGAATCACAAGATCATAATCATTTCTATGAGTTTTAGATTGGATACACTCAACTTTCATGACATTTATTTACAACATCAAGTTGCTTATGAAAGGACGAGATGATGGTTGATTATATTTGAGAAACTTATTCATTTTTCTACATTTTGCAAACAAACCCAACACTTATTCGTAAGTTTGTTGAACGAAAAAGGAAAAGAATGCAGTATGTATGACATACTGGCAAGTATATTCTTCTTCGCATAATTTTTATTATTATTTTTATGGTTATAGGATTAGGGTTGCAAATTCATTGTCTTTTCTTGATCGCTTCATCTCTAAAATGCATATGGGAAACCCTCACTCTTCTTCCTCTTAACTAGACTTCTCTCTATTCAGATATTGTCTACTATTTCAAGCCAACATTCAACATTTGAAATTAAGCCTTGTGTTTTCCAAACCTCAACCAGATTTGTTGTTATCATCATTGCATTATTTTCTATTTTCACTTCCTTTCCAATGCCTGAATGTTATTGTGTTTTACTATTTCGTCGGGAACTTGACCTGTGGTTGGAACCTTGACCCTCATTTGGAACCTTCATCCTTATCGAGAACATTTCCCATTGGAGTTACCTTATCGGGTCATTCCCCTTCAAGGAGTTTCTTTACCATTTTCTCACAATTTCCCCTGAGGTCCAAAGCCCACAAGGTTTTTGGATCCACCCACTCAAATTCCCCTCATCAGATTGACAAATTACCTTGCGCATCCTAGTTCCCAAACCTAAAACTAGATGAGCCAATCAAATTTATCTTAGCAGACAGGCCCCATCGGAATGTTCATGTCAAATTACATTTCTCGCAGACATATCTTGTGAGCCAATCAAATGATATCCATCAGGCATTCGAGCTATTAGATTACTTTGCATGCCCGGTTTCTTAGTCTTCTTGACCATTGGATTCTGAAGTCGAATAGTCATCATATGATACTTTGAATATAAACAATGGAAAGACTAAAACAAAAAATGTCTTATATGTTGAAGGTATGAAACACAATCTCCTCAGTGTTAGTCAAAAAATTTATCAAGGACACAATCTCACGTTTCATTCTCAAGGTTGTGAGATAAGGAAGAAAGGCTTGGGAAGATTAGTGGAAAATGCATATAGAACATAAAACAATGTATATATCCTCAATGAGATCCAGGGAGAAAAGTGTTATATGGGAAAAATAGATAAGTTGGTCATGGCATAGAAGAATGGTCCATATGAAATTTGATAATCTAGTAAAAATCATCACTAAATAAGCAGTGAGAGACATGCCAAATATTGCAAAACTTTCAAATACTCTTTGCAAGCAATGTCACCCTAGGAAACAAACAAGAGAAAGATTAAAATAAAAGGAGTACTCAACAACAAAGCCATTGGAACTTGTTCATATAGATCTGTGTGAGCCTACAAGAACACAAAGTCTATAAGGTGAAAATTACTTCATTTTTATCATTGATTATTACTCTATAATGACATGGGTTATGTTACTAAAAGATAAATCTGAATCATTTGAGAAATTAAAATCATTCAAACCCTTGGTTGAAAAAACTGATTTTAAAATCAAATGATTCAGATCAAATAGAGGAGGTGAGTTTATCTCACATGAATTTGAAAATTTTTGTGAGATTCATGAAATAAAGAGACATTTTTCAGCTGCAAGAACTCCACTGTGTAATGGAGTGGTAGAAAGGAAGAATTGAACCATACAAGATATGGCAAGAAAAATGTTGAATGAATCCAAACTATCAGACAGATTTTGGAGAGAAGCAGTCAACACCACATTATACATTCTAAATAGAGGGAAAATCAAAGTCAATGACAACAAAACACCTTAATAATTCTATGAATGCAGTTGGGTAGGCAGTGTTGATGATAGTAAAAGTATAAGTGGAAGAGTACTCTTTCTGGGCAACAATTTGGTGTGTTGGTTGAGCAAGAAATAGTCTTCAGTTTCTCTGTCCACAACAGAGGCCAAGTATATAACAGTAGCATCATGTTGCACACAAATTCTTTGGATGACGCAGACATTGAAATATATTAAGGTAAAATATGATCATATGATCTCAATAATTTGTCACAACAATAAATATTTCAACGAATCTTGTTATGCATTCAAAAACAAATCATATTTCGATCAACTATAACTTCTTAAGAGAACAAGTAGTAGAACGAAATGTCAAGTTGGAATATATTGCCACCAAAGAAAAGATTGCATATATTTTTACAAAACCCCTTCCCGAAGAGACATTTGAATATCTCATATAGAAATTGGGATTGATATCCATCTCATCTAGTCACTAAGTGATTAAGGAAAATAACAAGCTCAAGGGGACCATACATTTTCCATTGATGTCAAAGGGGGAGGGTTGTAGACAGGGGTAGAGTTGCAAACAAGGGGAGTATTGCATCAAGGGGGGGAATTATTTCTATTCCTGGTGGATTTTGTATTTCGCTGTAGGATTTCCATCAATGGAAAAGGGGGAGATTGTTGAACATGTTTTCATTGATGTCATATTAAGGCATTACATTGAACTTGTTTTCATTGATGTTATGGTAAGGCATTGACAAGAAAGAGTATATTTTACTAGTATGTTTAAAAATGCACGAAATCAAGTCAAAGAAATATTTTACAAGCCCGTGGTTTTAATTCCATGGTTTTGGAAGTAAAATTGCATGTGAAAAAGTCAAAGGAAATATTTTAAGAGCCCATGGTTTCAAGTCTGTGGTTTTGGAAGTAAAAGTGAATGTAAAAAGTCAAAAAATATTTTACAATTGGTTTTTCCATTGGTGGTTTCAAGCCCATGGTTTTGCAATCCCATGGTATTTGCAAAGGTGAAATAAAAAGAATTAATTAATCAACACATCTCTTGAGAATGGGTCATGTTGATGTATATAAATAAATGTAATATTTGAAGAGAAGTGTGTGAAATGAACAGAAATGTGATATTTGAAGAGGAGAATATGATATGAGTAAAGATTTAATATCATTCCAAAAGGAGTAAGTGGTGAAGAATGTGTCGAAGAATACACACACACACACACACACACATATTGTGTGTGTGTGACGTTGTAGTGAATAGATCAAGTGAAGGTAGAAATATCAAGAAGACATGGTAAAGGCAAACCTAGCGAACAGACCTTGTGGAGGAAGAAATAGTGAACATATCAGGTGAAGGAAGAAATAGAAAACGGATATGGTGAAGGAAGAAATAACAAATATATATGGTGAAGGAAAAAGTAGCAAGCATACATGGTGAAGGAAATGAAAATGTTCATCATATTTTGAAGAATTTATATTGTAATTGAGGGTTGGTGTTGCCCAAACAAAGAGATTGATGTCTCTTGCTAAGTTGGTGTTGAGTAAATGTGTTCATTGATGTCAATATCGCACACAGGTAGACGAATTGCATGGAAGGCTTGTGGAAGGCTTGAAGTGTGCCCAAATAGTATGGCGCAAAGTTGACAAATGGGAAGAGGAAGTGCATGGAAGGATTATTTCTATTGCACTATTGCATACCTATTGTAATGGAATCCCTAGAAGAAGTCATGAAAGGTTGAAAATAGAAGTGTGCAAAAGGATTGAAGGACAAAGGGATCAATGACGCAAAATAAATCACGTAAGTGATTGAGTCTTCTAGGAGTGTGCATAGAGTAGGAGAATGACCTACGATGTAGTTCAGAAGTGAAGTAGAATGTGAAAAAATCTCTTATCCGCGATTGCGGAATGACTCATTGGGTGTTTAAGTTATAGAGCGACGATGATTTGAGAAAGTGATAAGTGACATAGTGAAATACAATGGAGTGTGTGATGTTGGAATACTGAGAGGGGGGGTGAATCAGTATGAGCACAATTAGTAATTTAAATCACAATATAAAACCTCCAATAAATATCATGAGCATTCAATATATCATCAACACCATAATTCATTGCATAGACATCACATAAACACAGTACACCAGAATTTTACGTGGAAACCCAATGCGGGAAAAAACCATGGAATGATTTTATTATTTATCAAAGATTACATTCATAGAAAGCACCAGATTCCTATTTCTCCAACTACAACTGAAAGTAGGCTCCAACCCCCTATTTACAGGATTTAACATGAAGGAAGCTCCAACTCCCTAATTTACCGGTTCCAAACGGAAGGAGGCTACAACCCCCTTTCCTTGCCCCATCTAACTGCCCTGAAATATAAATGTAGAACAATATGTCACTACCTATGTCACTGATAAACTATTGTTGTTGTTCTTTATGATGCTTATGTTGCTGCTACTGATTTAGATATCTCACCAAGACTGCAACCAAACATACCTCATACCAATATCTACAAGATAGTTCTCCAAATAAAATTCTAATGAATCACTACAACATATATATTCTTGATTTCTTCAGAATACTCACCCTAACATAAACAGGAAGACATACCTTCAACCTATATCTAACCTAAGTTTTAGATCCTTGATCTTCAACAACTTTTCTTCACAGGTCCACAACCCTTACACTGTCTGCTTGCAAATGTTTGTGATTTTCCTCATTGCAATCTGTGGATGTCCATGCTTTTCCTCCTGAAACCTGTATATTTATGCAAAGGACCTGGGTCTCTAACTATTTCTTCGTACGCTCAACTCCTGCAAACTTATTCCTTCGCTGGACTTCACTGACTTCGACTTATTAGCTTCATATATGCTAATTAGTATTCACATAAGTGATATTCAATTGACTCTTCTATGTGTTTTAATGAGGATCTCATGATGAAATGCAACTGACATGCAACTTGTTAACTTGTTTTTACAGTTACTTTAAAATGCAACTGACATGCAACTTGTTAACTTTTGTTTACAACTCCTTTACCTTGACATGCAACTTGTTAACTTTTATTTACAATTACTTGAACATGCAACTGGCATGCATCTTGTTAACTTATGTTTATAGCTAATTTACTTTGACATGAAACTTGTTAACTTCCTGTTCAAGGGTTGACATCAATGAAAACCAATCTTTCAACAATTAATGACAACCATTATTCCAACAACTAATCTTTCAACAATCTCCCCCTTTTTCATTGATGGCAACACTTAGACATGGTTGATGGAAACACTCATGCTCATGATGGCTCCCCATGTCTTTATGCCTCTTCTCTTTGTTTCCATGCCTATGTTTTTTTTCTCCCCCTTTGACATCAATGGAAAAGGGTGACTTCTCCTTGGGGTTACTCTCCCTGTCTGTAAGCCTCTGATCTCTACTAATGTTTCTCTTCATGGTGCTTCCTCATGTAAATCTATGATAAAAAAATATTCAAAAATCATTCAAGTCTTTCATGATTATTTCTTCTCTCCCCCTGTCTTATTGTGCCAACTACCATGTAGATCACTGTGGGGCTGAAACTACTCCTAGTTTTTGTCAAAAATACTCAAAAGTATCCCTCGGAAGAGGTTTGGTGAAGATATTTGAAATATTTTCTTTTTTCCCAACATACTCTACCTTGATGTTATTCTTTGTAACTTGTTCCCGTAGAAAGTGAAACTTGATCAGAATGTGTTTCTTCTTGGAATGCATCACTGGATTCTTAGAGCTACTTATAACACTAGTATTATCATAGAATATCGGAATAGGCTCGTCATATTCCCCCCGTATGTCCTGCAAATTTAGCTTCATCAAGAGAACCTATGTACGACATGTTGTTGTTGCAATATACTCTACTTCTTCTATAGACAACGATATTGAAGATTGTTTCTTGCTCAATTGGGATACCAGGCAATCACCCAAGTAGAGGGTTGCTCCACTTGTATTTATTCTATCATCAACACTTCCTGCCCAATTCACATATGTGTATGAAACTAGAGATAAATCATAACCTTTTGGATACCATAGTCCATATTCTTATGTTTCTTTGAGATATATGAATATTCTCTTTACTGCCATAACATGTGTTTCCTTCAGTGTTGCTTGAAATCTTGCAACATGTTCAACTGCTTGCATCACATCTGGTATTTATGTTGTCACATAAAGTAAATTTCCAATCATCGATCTGTAGTGTCTTTGATCTGCATCCTTTGCAACTAGTCTGCAACTAGTCTTTGATCTGCATCCGGTATTGATTTATCATCTTTGCTCAATTTGAACCTAGTCTACATGGGAGTACTTATGTGCTTGCAATCTACCATTCCAAAATTCTTTAGCATTTCTTTTATATACTTGGTCTAGGAGATGAAAATACCTTTATCTTGCTGACATATGTTGAGTCCTAAAAAGAAGGACAACTCACCAAGTAATGACATTTTGAATTCATTATGCATGTCTTTAGAAAAAATTTGACTCATCATGTCATCATCACTTCCAAAAATAATGTCATAAACATAAAATTCAATTATCAATATACTACCTTGATTTATCTTTATGTAGAGATTGTTGTTTTCATTTTCTTTCATGAACCCTTGATGTTGTAGATACCTTTCCAATATTAAATACCATGCTTTGGGGGCTTGTTTGAGTCCATGCAATGCCTTCTTCAATCTGCAAACATAATCTTCCTTTTCTGGCAGTAGAAACCCATCTGGTTGTTCGATGCATACTTCTTATTCTAGTTCTCCACTTAGGAAGGATGATTTTACTTCCATATCATATACTTTGATTTTATTAGAACATAAATAATCCAAGATCAGTCTTATTGCTTCCATTCTGGCAACTGGGGAAAAAAATTCTTCAAAATCTATTCCTTCAACCTGAGCATATCCCTTGCATACTAACCTTGCTTTGTTCTCGGTTACCTGTCCATCCTCGTTCAGTTTGTTTCTGAATACCCATTTTGTGCCAATCACGTTATTATTATTAGGCCTTAGAAAATTTCCCATGTTTCATTCTTCTCTATCTAATCTAGTTCTTCTTCCATAGCTCTGATCCAGTGTTCATCAATGTTGGATTCTTCAAAACTGTTAGGTTCAGCTATGGAAAACAATGCTATATGTCTTTGTTCTGGTGAGCATAATTTTCTTTGGGTTTCATCTCTTGCATATTTATTCCTAATTATCTATTATAGTGGATTATTTTTCAGCACTCGCTGGCTATGAGTTTTGGGAGATATCTGAAGATTTTTTTGGTCATATTCCTCTTGCTCTACTTATGGATGCTCTTCTTCTTCTTCCACTTCTGCTTCTTCTACTTCTTCTTTCAAATCATCTTCTCCTTTTTGCCCTGTTCAATATTTTCTTTCTTCTTTGGGTTTTCGTCTGCTTGTCTCATCAATCTGTACATTGATTCTTTACACTATTCTGTTGAGTCTCATATTGAAACATTTGTATGCCTTGCTCATGCTTGAGCACCCGAAAAATATGCCTTTTTCAACTCAGGAGTCAAGTTTTCCAATCTTGTGATCTTCTCTTTTGATATAACACTTGCTTCCAAATACTCTAAAATGCTTCACATTTTTCGGTCTTCCTTTCCATATCTCGTAGGGAGTCTTATCACTATTACTTCTAAGTATTCCTTTGTTCAAGATATGAAATGTTGTATGTACTAC
Organism: Picea engelmannii; assembly: GCA_009831015.1. NCBI lineage: Eukaryota > Viridiplantae > Streptophyta > Pinopsida > Pinales > Pinaceae > Picea > Picea engelmannii. Next base: position 229,191 of record ML779619.1, on the reverse strand, counting down.
CTTTTCCCAAAATATGTCACCCAACTTGGAATATTTCAACATGGTTCTAGCCATTTCCTATAGTGTCATGTTCTTTCTTTCAACGACTTCATTTTGCTAAGGTGTCATGGCTGCTAAGAATTTATTTTTTATTCCATGTTCACCAAAAAAATCCATGAATTCCTTCAATGTAAACTCTCCACCATTTTCTGATCTGAAACATTTGATTTTCAAGTCTGTCTTTGTTTTAACCATCTTTTTGTATATCTTGAAGTGTTTGAATGCCTTTGAATTCTTCTTTAGAAAGCAAACTACAGTCATTCTTGTGTAGTCATCAATCGGTAGAATGAAGTATTGTTCACCATTTAATCCCTTTGTTCCCGTTGGTCCACATAGATCGATATGTACAATCTCCAATGGTTTTTTCATTGAGTACTCCTTTGATTTGAACTTGATCCTAGTCTATTTTCCCTGTAGAAAATGCTTACATAGAGTATTCACTGGCTTTGAAATTTCAAGCATTTAGTTTATTGCTTCCTTTCTGTTGATTTTGAAAATATTGTCAAAGTTCATGTGACCCATTATTCTGTACCAGATCCAACTTTCATTTTCCTTTCCTAATCAACATCTTTCTTTTCCAATTTCATTCAAAACATATATGGTGTTTGGAGTCCTTATCGTTGTCTCCACTAACTTGCTTGATCGTTCTTTCTTAATTTTTCATTTCTCTGCGTCAAAATAATGTGTGTGTCCTTTATCACACATTTGACTTACACTCAACAAATTGTGTTTCATATCATCGACTAGTAGAACATTTTCTGCCATGGCATCTTTGCTTCTAAGATTAACTAATCCTCTACCTATAATTTTAGTTGAATGATTATTGCCAAATGAAATGTATTCATCGCTTCCTTTCTTCAGAGTTAGAAACCTATTCATGTCACCTGTCATATGCTTTGAACAACCACTGTCAACATACCAATCATGTTTTTTGTGTAGGGCTTGTAGAGAACGTGATGGGCTTGTAGAGAACGTGAGAATTGATTATGCTTTCTTTTTCATATCTCTTGTGGTTATGATATATGATTTTTAATGTTTTGTTTTGGTTCCCTGAGTGGAATAGTCAATATACAATTCTTCTCTATGTGTCCAAAAATTTTGCATTTGTAGCATTCTACTTCATTTCTCAATGAGCCAAAATTGTTTTGGTTTCTACTGTATGCTTCATAAGATCGTATGGGATAACTATTGTTTAAGTACCCTACATAGTTTCTATTGTTCTTGGCATAGGCTCTACAGTTTACAACTTTATGTCAAAAATTAGCACAATTAAAACAATGACCATAAAAGAACCTTTGATACATGGGAGTAGATTATATTCTTTGCAATGCACTCCTTCTAAATTTTTCCTCTTGAGTCTTCTTTATTTCTGGAATGTTCTTCTTTGGGGGCTTGCATTCTTCCTTCTTGACAGAATCTCTGACAATATCTGCATACCTTCTTTATTCCACTTCTTGTTTTGTTGTCTTGGAGCTTGATACTTTCTCATTTTGTACTTGATTGTATCCTAGTATGGATCTGTCATTTGATTGTATTTGACTGTTGATGATTTGATCCAATATTTTGGTGCTCTTCTGTTGCATATCTTTCTTCTGAAGATATTTCCTTAAATAGGTTATTTCTGCTTCCAAGCTTCCGATCATGTTCTCCTTTTCTTCTAACTGACTTCTAAGTGCTTCCTCAATTCCTCTGTTTTATTTTATTTGAATTTTTAGACTCATGATCATCTGATCGATTTCTTCAGAGTTGGAATTCTGAGATCCTTCTTTCATTTTTAACTCTTCCTTGAGTGACTTTTTTTTCTTCCTTTCCTTCCTAAGTTCTTCTAATGCATTGATTAGCTTTGCTCCGATATCAACTTTACTTATTATTTGAAATCATCTTCTATTTCCATGAAGAGTACTCTTTCTGAATCACTATCACTATCATTATTCTCCTCATATGATGAGGAATT
>ML779619.1:206683-227028 GCA_009831015.1 Picea engelmannii | reverse complement strand
GGGGGGGGGGAGGTGAATCAATTATGTATATAAGTTTTAAACGTTTCCTTTTATTTTCTAATTATTTTTAGATTATTATTTAATGTGTTGTTTATAACTTAACATGCATAGATATACAATATTTTATCAATCACACAGAATACACAGAGACACTGATTTTCATGAGGAAATTCATAAAGGGTGAAAACCTCTTTTTCTTAGGATGTCAATCAAGCTCCAACTTTCATGTACATCATAGTCTTTGAGCAGCTCCAACTCAAATATGAGGCTACAACCTTTGATCGCAAGATACAACTTGCAGAGAGCACCAACTCTCAGATTTCTCTAGCACCAACTAGATGGAAGCACCAACTTCCAGGTTTCTCTAGCACCCACTAGATGGGAGCACCAACTCCCAGAATATCTTCTAGCACCAACTAGAATTTAGAGGACTTCGATCCTCCCTAGCACCACCATGATTGAATCTTACAAAACTTTACTTACTTGATCTGTCTCTGATATGGTATGTTACAGCTCCATGTCTCCTCTGCCTCTTGCAGCTTCTATATACTTTGTTTCACTTCTATACTCTACTCTTTCTCCTACTGCGCACTTTGATTCCTCTGTTCATCTTCTCTTATTCCTTTATACTCTATGTTGTCTCTTCTTACTATACGTTGCACCTCTGATCTCCAGTTCAGGTCCTGTACACAGTCACATTCTACCCACATGCATAACTCACGAAAAAAACACACACACTTCTTTCTCATGCCAAATCCTCTGCAAGATCATAATCACAACTCTTCATCTTATCTGGTGGTTATGATGAATATGTTCATCATCAATGGTCGTTATCCAAATATTCTTTGGCTTCTATGGAAGTCGCAACTCTTCGTCTTCTCTGTCAGTTACAGCCAGTCAATTTTGTCTTATTTGGCTTCTAAGCCCCTTCCTTCACGTGACCATTGGCAGTGACCATATGCCTAACCAAGAGGCACTTCATGACTCACAACTTTGGTAATATTGGTATGATGCATCTCGATTCTTCCAACTCCCTATCTCCGAAGTGGAGCTTAGGGACACTAGCTCCTTCCTCTATTCTCTCTCCATGTGACCATTGGTTTTGACTTGGGGCCAAGTACTTCGGGACTTCGCGTTTTGCATCTTTGGATGTGAGCCAAACCTGACTCTATCGACTTTCGAACTCACTCCTAGAAATCACTAGCTCCGTTCTTGATATGACCTTGGGCGATGATCTCATGTGACCACGTGATTGCGGGCATGGCCAAAGGTGGTTTGAAATCAAACTACTTTTCGCCCCACAATTTACCTCGAGCCTCCATGTGTTCTTTCTCCAAAACCATGCTTTCGATTGCGGCCCTCCCTTAACTTATTAAAGTCTGCGCACCTTCAAACCCCACAATGTGATGGGAATGTCGATCTCACGATCTTGACGTTGCTCCTAAACTGACAGTTCATATCTATCCTCTCAAGTTCCGCGGATCAGATCTAACCTCCCTAAATCAATGGTTGTGATTTACTTCATGATCCGAGCTCCAGGAGTTTCAAATATCAAACCCTAATTTTCTTTGTACGCCAATATTCTGGAGTCAATGATCCGTGGACACCTGTCCTTCTCAATCGATGGATCTACCTCTGCTTCCAGAATTTGACCTTTCAACCAGATCAACGGTTTTGTAGCCCCTTTCTCAATCAATGGTCAACATCTCCTTTGGGTCTCCGGACTTCTGAAATATCAAGTCTCAAACTTTACTTCCCCTCGAAGTATGCGGATGATTGCCATGTGTCCTCTTGGATTGAACAGTTGAGGCTTACTTCGGGTCTTTACTCGGAGTCCACAGGATTATGCCACGTATTTTATGGATCATATGACCTAGATTCACTTCAGATGATTTGACGCTTGAGATCTGCTTCTAACGATCTGACGACTGAGATCTACTTTGAATGATCCAATGGTCGAGAATTTATTTCGTCTCTTCGGGCTTCGGGAATTTCAAATCTCAAACTGAAACTCTCGAAGTGATTTCTCCGGAGCTCACAATCCATCACCACATATCCCTATGGATCTTACGGTTGATATTTACTTCGGCTCTCAGAATATCTGGACTTCGAATATTTCAAATCTCAAACTAAGAACCCTCGAAGTGATTTCTCTGGAGTTCACGATCTGTCGCCATGTATCCCTCTGAATATGATGGTTGAAATTTACTCCGGCTCTCCAACTCTCTAGACTTTGGGTATTTCAAACTTCAAACTGAATCTCTTAAAGTGAGATTTTTCCAGAGCGTAACCTCCTCAAATATTTAGACCCGAAAAGAATGATGTTTGTTTGATCAAGATCTTAGATCAACGACTCGATCTGTCTGCAATGCATCTTTTCCTTAGATTAAATCCAACAACTCTCCATCTTTTCTTATCCTATCCTTCCACTCAATTTGATCCAACGGTCATTTTCTCTCTTCCTCCTAAGTTTCTAATCTCTCTGAATTAGAAGGTTTTCTAAGTGTTCAAGGATCTCGACCTTTTCTCCTCCCGTGAGTTTGTCTCTTGGACCTCATCTACACTTCTGGAAACAACTATATCTTCTAAGCTTTCTCTTCTTTTGTTGTCTCGAGGTTTGGTTCGTTGTTGTTCTTGCCATCAATGAAAAACACATTCTTCTTGTAAACATGCCAACAATCTCCCCCTTTGGCATTGATGGAAACCTTGAAAGGCTGCACTATTCTGCTTAGACCTCCAACTGTAGCATCTAGACCACACATTTGTTTTGCCCCTTTGACATCAATGTCAAAGAAAACTGAGAGTGACTATGTTCTCCTCTTGATTAGAGATGCAATAAGAATTCTCCCCCTGATTAGATATACTATGAGCACTCTCCCCCTGATCAGATAGACTATTTTAACTTGATAATAGGGTCACGCCCAACTTCTGGCGTAGAAACTCAAACTGATCTTTTGCAAGCGGTTTAGTGAAGATATCAACAATCTGATCTTTGGATGGAATATAATGAAAAGAAACAACAGTGTTGGTTACATGTTCCCTTAGGACGTGATACTTGATGGTTATATGCTTGGTCTTGGAGTGAAATACAGGATTCTTTGACACACTAATTGCACTAGTATTATCACAATGAATTGGGATCGATGTAGTATATTTTACCTCCAAGTCTGCAAGTGTATGATTCATCCACAATACTTGGGTACAACAAGTGGCAGCTGCAATGTATTCAACTTCTGTAGTTGATAAGGAAATGGAACCTTGCTTCTTGCTCAACCATGCTACAAGGGAATCTCCTAAGAAGAATGCACCTCCACTCGTGTTTTTCCTTTCATCCATGCAGTTAGCCCAATCAACATCTGAATAGAATGATAGTTGAAAATTTTGATTCCTAGGATACCATAGGACATAGTTCATTGTTCCTTTCAAGTATATGAATATTCTTTTGACAGCCAACAAATGACTATGTTTAGGTGCATCATGATACCTTCCTACCATTCCAACAACATGCATTATGTTTGGACGGGATGTTGTGATGTACAACAGGCTACCTATCATAGACCTATATGAACTTTGATCAACATCAGGTGAGTCATCATCCTTTATTAACTTACATCCAGTGACCATAGGTGTACTTATAGGTGTAGAATATTCCATTTGAAACCTTTTCAACATTTCTCTTAGATATTTCTCCTGAGAAAGAAATATCCCTTCACACCTCTGAGTAATTTGCAGACCAAGAAAAAATGACAGTTCCCCTATCATAGACATTTCAAATTCAGACTGCATGGCAGAAGAAAACCATTGTACAATGAAGAATCATTGCTTTTGAAGATGATGTCATCTACATAGACCAACACGATGAGAAAATCATTACCCTCTATTTTGATATACAGATTGTTTTCAATTGTTCCTCTCTTCAACCCTTTGTCTTGAAGATACTTATCCAGTCTGTAATACCAGGCATGAAGAGCTTGTTTCAACCCATATAAGGATTTCTTCAGCTTGCAGACAATGTCAAGGTTATCTGATAGTTGGAAACCCTCTGGTTGTTCCATATAGACTTCTTCTTTTAGATATCCATTTAGAAAAGATGACTTGGCATCCATTTGATATACTTTAAACTGTTTATGAAAATCATAGGCAAGAAACATTCTAATAGCTTCTAATCTTGCTACGGGCACAAATATTTCATCAAAATCCAGTCCTTCTATTTGAGCATATCCTTTACAGACCAATCTAGCCTTATTTATTACAATATTTCCTTGCGCATTCATCTTATTTTTGTAGACCCATTTGGATCCTATTATGTTTTTATTTGTTGGCCTAGGAACGAGTTCCCAAGTGACATTATTTTCAATCTGGTCCAGTTCCTCATTCATTGATTTTAACAAATTTACATATTTATTGGATTCATTAAATTTCTTGGGTTCCACCATGGATATGAAGGCTATATGTGATTGCTCGATGTCTTTGATTATCCTTCTCCTCGTTTGTACACCTTTGTCTTTCTCACCAATTATCTGACTTTCAGGATGATTCTTTTGAGTAATTCTGGAGGAAGGATTTGATGTTGATTATTGTCCTGACTCTTCTTGTTTGGGTGTCTCTTCTCCACCTGATTCATCATATTCTTGTGACTCTGAGATTTGTTGTTCTTCATTTTCATGATTCTCATCATCTTTTTCATTTGGCTTAGTGTTTATTCTCTGTTGATCTTTTACAGGAGATTCTTCATCAATTCAAACATCAATACAGTCTACTAATTTATGCATTCTTTTGTTAAAGAATATGTATCCTTTAATGTTTGTTTCATATCCTAATAAGATACCTTCATCATCTATACTATCAAATTTTCTCAGATGGTCATCATTATTCTTGATGTAGCATTTACTTCCAAATACTTTGAAGTGCTTGATTGATGCAGGTCGACCAAACTACAACTCATATGGATTTTTATCATTGTTCGGCCTTAGATGCACTTTGTTTAGAATATGAACAACCATGTGAACAACCTCCACCCAGAAGGTTTGTGAAATTTCCCTTTAACTCATCATAGCCCTTTCCATCTACTGAACTGATCTATTTTGGCGTTCTACAACTCCATTTTGTTGAGGAGTACCTGGAATAGTATATTCTATTTTAATTCCATGTCTGTCACATAATTATTTGAAATCTCTTGACAGAAATTCTCCTCCCCTATCTGAGTGAATTGCCTTTAACTTCCTTCCTATCTTATTCTCAACTAACACCTTAAACTTTTTGAAATTCTCAAACGCATCAGATTTTTTTCTCAGAAAGGAAACCCACGTAAGTCTGGAGAAGTCATAAATGACTAGCATAAAGTAATGTTCTCCTCCAATTCCTTCCTTTCGCGATGGTCCACACAGATCCATATGAACAATTTGAAGTGGTTTCTCTGAATATGTGAAACTCTTCGATTTGAATTGAGCATGATTCAGCTTCCCCATTTGACAAGATTCACATACATAGTTATTAGGCTTAGATATTCTTGGAAGGTCTTTCACAACGCCTTCATTATTCAGTTTGACAATATGATCAAAATTCAGTTGTCCAAGCCTTCTGTGCCATAACCAACTTTCATCAAATTTGCTTAAATGACATTTCTCCTTATCTTCCTTCAGAACATATACATTGTTTTCACTTCTAACCCCTTAGCAGTGAAAGTGACCATATACATTTTACAATTCTTAGCAGTGAAAGTGACTTCACATCCTCTTTCACATATCTGACTGACACAAAGAATATTATGCTTTAAACCATCAACAAATAATACATCTTGAGCTTTGATTCTTCCATTACTTAAGCTTACTAGACCTTTAACTTTGATCTTTCCTGGAGCATCATTTCCAAAGGTCACACTCCCTGATTTATTTTCTTTGAGTAATAGGAACTTACTTTTGTCATATGTCATATGACTAGAGCATTCGTTGTCAATATACCAGGGATATTTTTGTCTTTGAGATGAAAACACTAATCCACACTTGTTATCCTCATTCTTCTTCCAAACCTTGATGTTTTCAGCTATGTGATTTGAATCTGGCTTATAGTTCTTTAAGCGACAATCTGCAGCTTTATGTCCATAATTATGGCAGATGTAACATTTTGGTTCATTGAATAAAGGATCATAACGATTGTTATGTTTAATATGCGCACTTTTCCAATCCATCACATGATTTGCAGTCTGTGGTTGTTTGTTACTTGGCTATCTCATTCTTTGTTGTGGCATATATTTATTCCTTGGTTGTCTCGATTTCTCATGTCTAAATATTAAAGAACAATTTACAACTTTGTGGCCAAAGTTAGAGCAACAAAAACAATATCCATAGAAAAAATATTTGTACCTGGAAAATGGTTGTCTTCTTTGAGCCAGTCGATTTCTTCCATGCTGATGATTTCCTTGAGCAGGTGTACTATTTCTTTGTTCTACAGATTCAGTTCTGGTAGCTTTTCCTTCACTCCTCCTTGGCGATTGATTCTCTTCCTTTATTTCTGTAGGTTTGTTGTTGTCAATGGTTGTATATTTGACAAACTTGATGGATTCGTTGTTTCTTGGTTGACCACTACTTGATCCCTCTTCATAACCCAAACCATTTTTGAACTTCGAATTCCTTTGTTGATTCGGAATGGAGGCTAATCCTTATGAGGCTTTAATACTTGTCAGATTTCGATGATATAAGGCCTGAAATTTCTCTAGATCTTTCCTGACAGTCACTACTTCATCTTCCAATTTTTCACCTTTTGTTTCGGCTTCCTTCAATTGTTGTTTGAGAATGTCTTCAATCTTCTTAGCTTCTTCTAACTTAACCTTCAACAGAGCAATTTCTTCAGTTGGTTCATTGCATGTTTTCTCCTACCTGAGCAGTAATTATTTTTGTTTTCTTTTATTTTCTCTGAGTCTATCAATCTCTTCCATGGAACTGACAAGTTCTCCTTCAAGATATACTACTGCTTCACATTCAGTGAACTCACTTCCTGTATCTTCAGTGTTTAGATCTTCTAAAGCTATTAGCGTGATATCATTTATTTTATCTTCAATAGAAGAGTCATTTCTTTCATCATCTGAGGGATTATCATCATTGTTTACACAAAGGCGTTTCTTCTTAAACTTATTCTCTTTATAGACCTTCTTGTGTTTGTGCTTATCTTCATCGTCATATGTCTGATCCTTTCTTTTGTGAGGACACTTAGATAAAAAATGACCTATGTTACCACAATTGAAACATTTGAAGGGCAGTTTACCTTTGTATTTTCCTGATCCTTTCTTCAGTCTTCTCACAAAATTTGCTTCAATCTCATCTATATCGGAACATGTGTTTTTCTATGCTTTAAAAGATGCCTCTCTTGTAGTGGATTTACCTTTGGTGATTCTCATTTCATAAGAAGTTAGGGTTCCAAGAAGTTGATCGAATGTCAACGTATTGAGATCAATTATTTCCTCTATAGCAAAGACCTTTGAGTTAAATCTATCAAGAAGAGATCTTAATATTTTCTGGACTAGAAAATATTCTTCTATTGTTTCACCTAGACCTTTCATAGTGTTGACAAGTTCTTATATTCATAAGAAGTAATTACTGATAGTTTTTTATTCATCCATCTTTAACTGCTCAAATTTCAGTCTGCGAGTCTGAATTTTTGTGTCTTTCGCCCTTTTATTGCCTTCATAACTACTTATCAGCTTGTCCCGCATATTTTTTGTTGAATCACAGTGCATTACTTTGAAAAACTTGGCTTCTACAAGTCCACTGAGGATGGCATTCATTTCTTTTGCATTAAAGCTAAACTCCATCTTATCATCTTTTGAGGCCAAGACTACAGGCTTCACATATCCCATTTCAATGACATCCCAAACATCAACACCCAGAGACATTAAATGTGTTCTCATCCTTATTTTACAAAAGGAAAAGTTTGTTCCATAAAACAGAGGGGGTCTATTAGTTGAACTTCCATCATGACTAGTCATGTTCAAGCTTATAGATCTACCTCTGATCAAAGGCACCGACTCTGATACCAATTGTTGGAAATATAACTAAGAGGGGGGGGTGAATCAATTATGTATATAAGATTGAAATTTTTCCTGTTATTTTCTGATTCTTTCTAGATTATTATTTAATGTGTTGATGATAACTTAACATGCATAGATATACAATATTTGATCAATCACACAGAATACACAGAGACATTGATTTTCATAAGCAAACCCATAAAGGGTGAAAACCTCTTCTTCTTGAGATGTCAATCAAGATCCAACTTTCATGTACATCACAATATTTGAGATCCAACTCAAATATGAGGCTACAACCTCTGATAGCAAGCTAAAACTTGCAAAGAGCACCAACTCTCAAATTTATCTAGCACCAACTAGATGGAAGCACCAACTTCTAGGTTTTTCTAGCACCAACTCCCAGAATATATTCTAGCACCAACTAGAATTTAGAGGAATGTAATCCCCCCTAGCACCACCCTACCACCCTGATTGAATCTTACAAAACTGTACTTACTTGCTTTGTCTCTGATATGGTCTATTACATCTCCATGTCTCCTCTGCCTCTTACAGCTTCTATATACTATGTTATGCTTCTATACTCTGCTCTTTCTCCTGCTGCGCACTCTAATTCCTCTATTCAGCTTCTCTTCTTCCTCTATACTATGTGTTGTCTCTGCTTGCTATATGATGCACCTCTGATCTCCATTTCAAGTCCTGTACACAGTCACATTCTACCCACATGCATAACTCACGAAACAAAAACACAGACTTCTTTGTTTTGCATGTCTTTCTCACGCCAAATCCTCTATTGGATCATCATCACAACTCTTCATCTTCTCTGGTTATTATGTTGAATATGTTCATCATTAGTGGCCGTTATCTAAAGATTATTTGGCTTCTCTGGTAGTCGCAACTCTTCGCCTTATTTTTTAGTTACAACCAATCATTTTTTGCTTCTTTGGCTTCTAAGTCCCTTCCTTCACGTGACCATCGACGGTGACCATACGCTTAAACAATAGGCACTTCATGACTCGCGACTTCGGGAATATTGGTATGAGACATCTCGATTCTCCCAACTCCCTATCTTCGAAGTGGAGCTTAGGGACGCTAGATCCTTCCTCTATTCTCTCTCCACGTGACCGTTGGATGTGACTTGGGGCCAAGTACTTCAGGACTTCGCGTTTCGCATATTTGGATGTGAGACAACCCTCACTCTCTCGACTTCTGAACTCACACCTAGTGAGAACTAGCTCCGTTCTCGATATGAACTTGGGCGATGATCTCATGTGACCATGCGATTGCGAGCGTGCCCAAAGGTGGCTTGAAATCAAACTACTTTTTGCCCCACAATTTACCTCGAGCCTCCACGTGTTCTTTCTCCAAAACCATGGTTTCGATTGTGTCCCAACCTTAACTTATTAAATTTCATGCACCTTCAATCCCCGCAATGCGACAAGACCGTCGATCTCACAATCTTGACGGTGCTCCTGAAGTGATGGTTCAGATCTATCCTCTCAAGTTCTATGGATCAAATCTAACCTTCTTAAATCAACGACTGTGATTTACTTCGTGATCTGGGCTCCGGGAGTTTCAAATCTCAAACCTTGCTTTTCTCCGTACGCCAATATTTCGGATTCGATGATCTGCGAACACCTGTCCTTCTCAATCGATGGCTCTTCCTCTACTTCAGGAATTTGACCTTTCAACCAGATCAACGGTTTTGTGGCCCCTTTCTCGATCAATGGTCAATATCTCCTTCGGGTCTCCAGACTTCTAAAATCTCAAGTCTCAAACTTTACTTCCCCTCGAAGTATGCGGATTACTACCACATGTCCTCTTGGATCGGACGATTGAGGCTTAGTTCGGATCTTTACCCGGAGTCCACAGGATTACGCCATGTTTTTTCTGGATCAGAAGACCCAGATTCACTTTGGACAATCTGACGCTTGAGATCTTCTTCGGACGATCTGACGATTGAAATCTACTTCGGATGATCTGACGGTCGAGAATTTATTTCGGCTCTCTGACTCTTCGGGCTTCGGGAATTTCAAATCTCAAACTACTACTCTCGAAATGATTTCTTTGGAGCTCATGATTTGTCGCCACATATCCCTATGGATCTGACGGTTGAGATTTACTCTAGCTCTCCGGCTCTCTGGACTTCGGATATTTCAAATCTCAAACTAAGAACCCTCGAAGTGATTTCTCTGAAGTTCACAATCCGTCACCACGTATCCCTCTGGATCTGACAGTTGAAATTTACTCTGGCTCTCCAAACTTCGGGTATTTCAAATCTCAAACTGAATCTCTTGAAGTAAGATTTTTTCGAAGCATAACCTCCTCACATATTTAGACCCGAAACAAATGATGTTCATTTGATCAAGATCTTAGATCAACGGCTTGATCTGTCTGCGATGCAACTTTGCCTTGGATTAAATCCAACGACTCTCCATCTTTTCTTATCCTATCCTTCCACTTAATTTGATCCAATGATCGTTGTCACTCTTCCTCCTGAATTTTTTATCTCTCTAACTTAGAAGGTTTTCTAAGTGTTCAAGGATCTCAACCTTTGCTCCTCCTGCGAGTCCGTCTCTTGGACCTCATCTGCACTTCTGAAAACTGCTATCTCTTCTGAGCTTTCTCGTCTTCTACTCTCTCAAGGTTTGGTTCATTGTTTTTATTGCCATCAATGACAAGCACACTCTTCCTATAAACATGCCAACAATTTAGAAGCAAAATGACCAATACCACCATAATTAAAACATTTCAATGGAATCATACATTTATAGTTGTCGGTTCCTTTCTTTAATTTCCTAACGCAGTTATCCATCCCTCCATTTTCTTATGAATCATCACTGCAGTTGCAACCTGGTTTTGACTTTTGCTTGGTCTTCTTATTTTTCTTCTCATATGCCTTGAAAGCTTCTTCCTTCTTGGCTGGGTTCTCATGTTATGTTCTCATTTCATAGGCTATAAATATTCCATGTAGCTCATCCATGCTCAATGTATCAATATCCACTCTTTCTTCTAAGGATGATATTTTAGGATCAAATATCATAGGAAGAGACCTCAATACATTTTTAACAACCATTGATTCATCAACTTCTACTCCTAGTCCCTTAATAGTGTTAATTATTTCATCCACTCGCAGAAGGTAGGTTGCAATGTATTCATCTTCCTTCATCTTCAATTGTTCAAACTTAGATCTGAATATTTGAATCTTAGCTCCCTTAAATTTGGCATCTCCTTCATAAACATTTTGGATTTTATCCCAAATATCCTTTGCACTGTCACAATGCATAACCTTAACAAATATTGAATTAACTAGACTGCTCATAATGGTACCTTTAGCCTTTGAGTTGTTTTTTCTAAGTTTATTTCCATCTATGTCAGTTGGGGGAGTGACTGGTGATTTATACCCATCTACTACATATTTCCAAAAATCAAATCCATGTGCATATAAAAATGTTTTCATCATTTTATTCCAGAAGGTATAGTTCTAACCATCAAACACTGGTGCTCCAATCTTAGTGTATTCCATGATCTCCTTCTAGTGGATAGGTTGCTTTTTGAAGGACCTACTCTGATACCAATTGTTGGAATACTGAGAGGGGGGGTGAATCAATATGAGCACAATTAGTACTTTTAATCACAATATAAAACCTCCAATAAATATCGTGATCATTCAATATATCATAAACACCATAATTCAATGCATATACATCACATAAACACAGTACACTAGAATTTTATGTGGAAACCCAATGCGAGAAAAAACCACGGGATGACTTTCTTATTTATCAAAGAGTACATTCATTGGAAGCACCAACTTCCTATTTCTCCAGCTACAATTGGAAGGAGGCTCCAACCCCCTATTTACAGGATTTAACCTGGAGGAAGCTCCAACTCCCTAATTGATCGGCTCCAACCGAAAGGAGGCTATAGCCCCCTTTCCTTTCCCAGTCTAACCACCCTGAAAAATAAATGTAGACCAATTTGTCACTACCTCTGTCACTGATAACCTTTTGTTATTGTTATTTCTGATACTTTTGTTGTTTCTATTGATCTTGATATATCATCAAGACTACAACCACACATACCTCATACCAAGATCTACAAGAGAGTTCTACAAATAAAATGCTTATGAATCAATAAGACATATATGTTCTTGATTTCTTCAGAATACTCACCCTAACATATATAGGAAGACGGACCTTCAACCTGTAGTTGACCTGAGTTTTATATCCTTGATCTTCAACAAATTTTCTTCACATTTTATGTGACCCTTACACTGTCTACTCATAAATGTCCATGCTTTTCCTCCTAAAACCCACAGATTTACACAAAGGACCCAGATATCTAACTCTTTCTCCATACACTCGGCTCCTACAAATGTCTTCCTTCACTGGACTTCGCTAACTTTGACTTATTATCTTCAAATCTGCTAATTAGTATTCATAGAAGTGATATTCAATTGACTCTTATCTGTGTTTTAATGAGGATGTCATGATGACATGCCCCTAACCTGTGACTTTTTAACTTTTCTTTATAGTTACTTTAACATGTAACTTGTTAACTTCTATTTACAGCTCCTTTACCTTGACATGCAACTTGTTAACTTCTATTTACAACTCCTTTTCCTTGACATGCAACTTGTTAAATTTTGTTTACAGTTAATTGAACATGCAACTGACATGCAGCTTGTTAACTTATATTTATAGCTACTTTACTTTGACATGCAACTTGTTAACTTCATTTTCAATGGTTGAAATAAATGACAACCAATCTTTTAACAATTAATGACAACCAATCTTCCAACAACTAATATTTCAACATGTGAAATATTGCGCAGATGAAAATCTGCAAGGCTCCTTGAGCCAGTGCGACGAATGGTATAGTGGAGTGTGACGAGATGAATTTTGAATTGGAATGCGACAGAACGAGTACAAGTTCAGCAGTAGAGTGAACGAGTCACCAAGGGCACTTAAAGTATGGTGGGGTGATTCAGTAAGCACACTGTAAGACAAGTGTGAGAGGATGAAGACATGTGAATTGACTCTTTCTCTCTGATTCTATATGCACATTGGATACTTTGTACACTAGAATAAAATTATTGTGTCACACTTCAGGAGATGCTCGGATAATCTGGAGCTCAGTCATAGGAAGAATTGGTCCATTTGATTTAGTCAAAAAAATTCCACAATATAAAATCCATGCATCCACATACTTTATTTAGACAAATTTGTAACTGACATAGTCAACGTTTTTCCACAATATAACTATCATACTTTATTTAGACAAAATCGTAATTGACATTAGTTTTATGTGGTCAAATTTTGTCCACATTGTAACTGTTACGTGTCCACATACAAGAAAGTGAACTCGGGAAAATTAGTATAAGTATGTATGTGATTTGATCATAGAGTTTAGGGTGTGTGAAGCAAGGGGGAAGATGATATTGTAATAGTTCATAGGAACAGAAATGAAAATTTGTCAAGATGCATTGAAAGATTTAGTAATGTAACAATTTTTTCTAAGTTTAGGGTGGCAGGATGGTGCTAGGGTGAGTCGAAGCTCACTGAGGATTGAAGTCCTCATTTTTGTAACAGGTTGGTGCCTGAGAGGATTGGTGTCCTAATTATTTGTGATAGGTTGGTTCCTAAGAGGATTGGATTCCTCGTTATATGTGACGGGTGGGCGTCTATTGAGCTGAAAATTTATAACTTGTAAGTTGGCGCTTGCAAAAGAACATTAAGGAGATGTTGTGTGTTTTTTCCCACATTGGGTTTCTACGTAAAAAACTTTGTGTATTGTGTTCATTGTGATATTTTTATTTATGTGTGTATCTTTCATTAAGTGCGCACTTCTAAATAACTTAGATGGTTATTTTTATTTATTCTTACATCTGTCATTAAGTGCGCATTTCTAAATAACTTAATTGGTTGAAAGAGAAAGAAAAATACAGAAGGTTAATGTTAATGTTTAAGACATTATTATAGTTCTTTGCATTTCAATAGATAACAACAACATAAGACAAGATCATTGAGAAATATACAATCACAAGAGACACAACATTTATCCTGGGAAACCCTCTAGGGGAAGAAAACCCGACAAAACTTCCTTATTATAGATAGCCAATACAATGCCAAGAGATAACTCAAACAAGTACAAAATGTCCTCTCCCAAAGATGCGCCTCTCTCTCTCTCTCTTCTCCAACTGCAGCTCTGAAACTTGTCTCTCAATGAACAAGTGAGTGTGTGTCTAAGTGAGGTGCTAGCCTCCTTATTTATACAAGTTTGGCACGTGTGGAAGTGTCTTTTCACTGGCAGGGCTGACTTCTTCTTCTGGGTGGTTATAACCACCTTTATTATATTTCGGGGATTCTTTAATATATTCTGGGGCCGAATTCTCTTTCTGCCTATTACAATTACATTATGACCAATCCGCAAAAGGGGATTTGTTCCTTTACAGTAGCCAACATGATCAATCCACAATGGGGATTGATCCAATGAATAATATATCAAATAATAATTAGAATACACTTTGCCGTTACATTATTTCAACACTCCCCTTTAACAAGAAGGGTATTCTTCAACAACATTATACAAGAGAGAGACCTTTATCATCAACAACATCAGGAGGACAACATCATCAATATCATATTGGAACACATACTGGCATATCTATAAATCATCGAAAGTTTTCTTCATCGGCAACATCGTCATTGTCAAAGGAATGAAATCATCATCTGCATCAATATGAATTAGTATAAAACTAATACATCATCATCATCACAGCACGAGGCTGGCTCATCATAATACAAGACTGGCTTTACGTCATAGCTTCTCAAGCTGGAAGCACAGTACTAGTCTCATCTCAATGTCTTGCTTTACATCATAGAACTCAAGCCGGAAGAAAGATACTAGACTGGCTTTACGTCACAGTTGTCAAGCTGGAAGGGCAGTACTAGTCTCATCACATCGTCTTGCTTTACGTCACAACCATCAAGTTGGAAGCAAGATACTAGACTGGCTTTACGTCACAGCTGTCAAGACGGAAGCGCAGTACTAGTCTCATCACATAGTCTTGCTTTACGTCACAACCATCAGGTTGGAAGCAAGATACTAAACTAGCTTTACATCATAGTTGTCAAGCCGGAAGCGCAGTACTAGTCTCATCTCATCGTCTTGCTTTACATCACAACCATCAGGTTGGAAGCAAGATACTATACTGGCTTTACGTCACAGTTGTCAAGACGAAAGCACAGTACTAGTCTCATCTCATCGTCTTACTTTATGTCACAACCATCAGGTTGGAATAAAGATACTAGACTGGCTTTACATCACAGCTGTCAAGCCGGAAGCACAGTACTAGTCTCATCTCATCATCTTGCTTTACGTCACAGCACTCAAGCTAGAAGCAAGATACTAGATTGGCTTTACGTCACAGCTATCAAGTTGGAAGCTCATTACTAGTCACATCACATTTTCTTGCTTTACATCACAACAATAAAGTTGGAAGAAAGATACTCGTCCTGCTTTACATCACAGCAATCAAGCTAGAAGCAGGATACTAGACTGTCTTTACGTCGTAGTTGTCAAGCCAGAAGCATAGTTCTAGTATCATCACATCATCTTGCTTTACGTCATAGCAATAAGGCTGGAAGCAAGAGATGTATTATCACAACAAATACTCCCCCTTTCAAGGAAGGTCCTTTCGGACTATACCAAGCTTATCTCGAAAGTGCTCAAACTTTACATGAGATAGAGGCTTGGTCAACACATCAACAACCTGTTCATCCGTGCTAACGTACTGGAGATTTATGGCTCCTCTCTACACCATGTCACGGATGTAATGATATTGGATCTCTATGTGCTTCGACCTATTGTGGAATACAGGATTCTCTGTCATCTTTATGCAGCTTTGGTTGTCACATAGGATCATGATTGCTTCCATCTCTAGGTCAAATTGGTCGGTCAACAAATTTCGAAGCCATATAGCTTCGCAGCTGGCACAACATGAAACAATGTATTCTACTTCCATTGTGCTGAGAGAAATGTTGGATTGCTTCCTACTCTGCCACGAGATCTTGGTTGATCCCAAACTGAAACAACATCCTGAAGTGCTTTTCCTGTCATAAACACTTCCTGCCCAATCTGAATCAGTATATCCACTCAATATGAAATCATGATCTCCATCATAGATGAGACCACAATCTATTGTACCCTTAAGGTACCTCATCACATGTTTTGCAGCCACTAGGTGAACATGTCTGGGTTCTACCAGAAACTGACTCAAGGTGTTTACGACAAAAAAAATGTCTAGTCTGGTGTTTGTTAGGTACATCATTGATCCAATAATCTGTCTGTACAGCGTGGCATCAATCAATTCTGACGAAGTGTCGACCATCAGCTTCAGCTTCGCTTCCATGGGTGTATTCATGGACTAGCATTCCAACATTTCAAATCTCTTATGGATTTCGACTGCATACTTCCCTTGGTTAAGGAAGATCCTCTCTGGACTCTACCATACCTCAAGACCTAGGAAATAATGCATTAGGTCAAGGTCTTTCATTTCAAATTCTGAGGCAAGTCTCTTCTTACATTCAATGATGATATTTTCTTCTCCGGTTAAGAATAAGTCATCCACATATAGTAATAGTATTATTGACTCATCAATCATGACCTTGAAGTAGAGATTAGAATCTGCTTTACTCTTGGTAAAGACTAAGCTCGTCAGAAAACTGTCTATATAGCCATACAAAGATCTAGGGGCTTTCTTTAATCTGTATAAGTCTTTCTTCAACCTGTAGACATGAGACTTTTTGTCTTCAAATTCAAATCCTTGAGGTTGCTCTATATACACTTCCTCTTCGATGACACCATTTAGGAAAGTTGTCTTCACGTCCATCTGCTATAACTTCCACTTCATCTTAGTTGCAAGAGCTATGATGGTTCTGATCGAAGTGTATTTGGCTACAAGAGAGACTGTCTCTTCATAGTCAATGCCTTCCTTTTGAGAAAATCCACGAGCGAAAAATATTTCTTTATACTTCTCAATACTTCCATCAGTAGCATGTTTTATTTTGAAGATCCATTTAGAGGATACCACATCTTTACTCTTTGGTCTGGTAACTATTTCCCATACTTCGTTCTTTATTATGGATTGGTATTCCTCTGTCATGGCATCTGCCCATTCTTTCCTATGAATGGCTTCTTCAAATAAGGTAGGCTCCTCCTCTAGAAGATCACACATAAAATCCGTATAACTGGAGAATGGCTTAGGTCTCTTCACATGTCTCGTAGTTCCTTCGGGAACACCATTTTTCTCTCCATCTTGAATAAGCTCTCTAGCCCAAGCTGACTTTCTTTTATGGAGGATCATCATCTGAGGAGTTTCTTGAACTTCTAATGTATCATGGTCTTCTAGAATTTCCTCATCATGGGAAGCTACGACTTCCCTCACCGGTTATGTGGCTTTGGGAACCTCCCTCACTGCAGTTTTGGGGATTGCGGGTTCCTCTTCATATACTTTTTCAATCTGGCATCTTCTTGATTTCTTGAGTGTTGCATCTTCATCAAAGGTCACATCCCTGCTGATATCAATGTGATGGTGACCTGGCATATATATTATGAAGGCCTTGGAGACCTCACAGTATCCCACAAATATTCCATTCTTTCCTGAAGGTTCCAGCTTGTTTCTCTTCTCTTTCGGTATATGAATAAATATTGGGCAGCCAAATATTTTGAGATGGCTTTCCTCTAGCTTATTTCTGGTGAACATCTCTTCCGAGGTCTTAAGCCCAAGTGCACTATGGGATAATCGGTTCTGCACATATACGACTGCCATTGTTACTTCTACCCATAAGCACATAGGAAGATCTTGATCATGGATCATAGTCTTCACGGCTTCCATTATTGTTATGTTCTTTCGTTTAGCCACACCATTTTGTTGAGGATTATAGGGAGTAGTGAGTTCCCTCTTGATCCCAACATCTTTGCAGAAGTTCATGAACTCTTTTGAGGTGTATTCTCCTCCATTATCTGACCTGAGTATCTTGATCTTTCTTTCAGAAAGATTCCCTATCAAGGCTTTGAATTCCTTGAATTTGTTGAACACTTCATCTTTAGATTTCAAGAGATACAACCAGGTCTTACAAGAATAATCATCAATAAACGATACATAATATACATACCCACTAATGGAGGATGATGGCATTGGGCCACACACATATGAATGAATGAGTTATAGGACTCTTTATGTTTTGTTGTCTCTCTTCGGAAAAGGGTTCTTGATGTTATTCCCTTATGCACATCCATTGCATACGCCTTCATGGTCAACCTTGAGTTCTGGTAAACTTGTGACCGCTTTGCAAATGTATGGTAGCGCCTTGTAGTTAATGTGAGCTAATCTTCTATGCCAAAGTTCACATGGATTCTCAATGGCGTGGGCCATGGCAGCTTCTAAGTGACCCTTTAGATTATGTAAGCCACCTTCTTCTTTTCCAATGATGATTGCTTCATTTATGGTCTCTCCTTTAGCACGTTTCCTTCTGCAACCTTTACTATAGCTTCCTCAGGATTATTACCTGTGACCTAGAGCAAGGTAAAAAAAACAACAAGCAAGAGTAATATCCTGTTGATAATATAAAGCAATAGCACGAACAATCATCACAGTAGCTCCTTTAGAGCTATCACTTGTAATTTATCTAAAGCAAGATTTAAAGGTAAGGAATACAATACGAAATGAGGTCAACACTCTCATAGTGTTGTGATCAAACATTCCTCCATGGCAACCTGGAACTAACACACGAGATTTTTTCAAGAGGAGGTGTTAGTTGTATCAGATAAATTATTATGTTAAGCATTTACCTCTATATGCTCACATGTTATCAAGTATGATACGTTACAAGGACTGTTATCTCAACTATAGTCATCAACTTGTCATCTGTACCTTTGAATCTTATCAACTTGATTAGTCAAACCTAGATCCTTGTCCTCAGGAATGAGTGCTTTCTTTTCTTCCGAGTCTCCTTCACTCAAGATGACGAGTGCTTTCTTCAACCTGTCTTTTGTACTAAGACAATATGCTATCTTGACAGAAGGTTGGGTTAGAGGATAAGCTCTATGATCTCAACTTTTAATCCATCTAATACCTTGACTCAGAAAAGGTTATAATGATGCAACATTGATCAATATAACAAATAGATGCATATCAGAATAATCACACCTGGGTTGCATCATTCCTATGAATGTGTTGGATCTTGAGATCCTTTTGGATCTTGAGATCCTTTTGGATCTTGAGATCCTTTTGGATCTATCGCAAGAGATCCCTTCTCCTGTAAATACTCTTTAAAGTTTAACCATTTAAACATATGTGAGTACATACCTCTGATAACATTTGCAGGTGGTGGCACCATCTGGCAGCAGCGGTAATCATTACCAACTCTTTAAAAACTTCAAGGGTGACTGCAACTGGTAGTACGACTGCAACTGCAACTGGTACTGCAACTACAACTGGTTCTAAGACTGCAACTTAGGGTTTTATGAGGAAACCCTAATTTTTCAAACTTTAAATTTTGAAATTCCGATCCAGGGGATAGATGCGTTGAGCTGAGGCGAGTAAGCTGGTGCATTCGGAATTTCGAAAATCCAACTTTTACCCCCTCAAACTTGATCTGCAGATTTTTGGACTGGTGCTTCTGGTTTTCTGGTACTTCTAGTACTCTGGTACTTCTGGTATTTCTGGTACTCTAGTTTTCTGGTACTTTGTGAAACTAGGGTTTCACTTTCCGGGAGATCTAGCCACTGAAAAGGTGAGCTGAAGGTACCAAAATGATCCTTGGGGGAGGGCTCACTTTTCTAGATGGTTTTAGGGCTGAACTACCTCTCCAACAAAAAAAACCTAATTTTCATGTACGACAACAGTAACGTTTTTCACTTTTCTCTTGTGAAATATGCTCTCTTCAACTTGGCTCTAATACCATGTTAATGTTTAAGCCATTATTAGAGTTCTTTTCATTTCAATAGATAACAACAACATAAGATAAGATCACTGCGAAATACACAATCACAAGAGACACAACATTTATCTTGGGAAACCCTCTAGGGGAAGAAAACCCAACAAAACTTCCTTATTATAGATAGCCAATACAATGCCAAGAGATAATTCAAACAATACATTATGACCAATCCGCAAAAGGGGATTTGGTCCTTTACAGTAGCTGACATGATCAATCCACAATGGGGATTGATCCAATGAATAATATATCAAATAATATTTAGAATACACTTTGCAGTTACATTATTTCAACAGTTAATGCAATATTATTCACCCCCC
>ML779619.1:191248-206675 GCA_009831015.1 Picea engelmannii | reverse complement strand
AATTGGTATCAGAGCACAAGTTCCTTCAATAACAGTCTAACAGTTGGAAGGAATATGACACAAAAACTATGGCCAGTCAAGATTATTTTTCAATAATACCTCCTTGGTTCAATGGAACAAATTTTGCATTTTAGAAAATGAGAATGAAGACCTACTTGATGTCTCTTGGTATGGAAGTCTCGAAGAGTGTGGTAGATGGTTTTAAAATCTCAACTACTCTTCCAATTGATAAATATGGTAAGAAATATTACTATAGTAATGCAAAATCTATGAATTTTATCCAAGGAGGACTTGCAAAAACAGAATTTGTTAAAGTGATGCAGTTGGAATCCGCAAAGAAAATATGGGACAAAATGGCAAATATTTATGAAGGGGATGAGAAAGTAAAGTTGGCCAAATTTCAAGTTCACAAAATGTAGTTTGAAATCCGAAGGATGAGTGAAGATGAAAATATTGCAGGTTTCTTTCTCAGAGTGGATGAGACTATAAACACCCTGAAAGGGCTAGGAGAGGAAATTAAAGAAGTTATGGTAGTTCAGAAGGTACTAAGATCTCTTCCCTCAAGGCTTGATGAAAATATCTCAGCTATAGAGGAAATGCATGAACTAGACAAACTGATTATGGATAGGCTCCATGGAATTTTGATTTCTTATGAGATGAGAACTAGGATAGAACAACCAGATCTAAATGACACAGTTTTCAAAGCATCAGTCAAATCATCAACATCTCAAGATCATGATTTGTCGGAACACTTCTCAGATGAAGAAGAAGAAGCTAACTTTGTAAGAAAACTGAAGAGGGGATCCGGAAAATATAAAGGTATGTTACCATTTAAATGCTTTCATTGTGGTAAAGTTGGTCATTTTGCTTCTAAATGTACTTTTAAAATAAATAGCACCAATGAAAAGGAAATAAAAGGCAAGGATAAACCTAGCAATTTTTAAATGTCTTTTAAAATGAATAGTTTTTATTCAAAGGAGGATAGTAGCAACTCTGATGAAGAAGATGATGATCCAGATCTAATTCAAGATGAAAAACTTCTTATGGATTTGGAATAACACAAATTTGATCAAACAGACACAGAAGAGTGTGAAGTTGTAGTAGACATGGAAGGAGAACTCATTAGTGCTCTGGAGGAAATATCTCGAATCAAGAAAAAGAACAGACTAAGAAAAGAAAAGTTGTGGGTCAACAAATACAAAGACAATAAGTTCAATGAAGAAATAGACATCTTAAAAATTTAGCTAGAAGAAGCGAAAAGAAAGGAAGAAGTATTGGTAAATCAGATAAATGAAAAGGACAATATATGCAACAAACTAGAAGCAAAAATAGTTGTCTTAAGAAAAGATATAGAGAAATCCAAGACTCAAATAAAATTCATAAAATGATTTGAAACTCTAGATAACATTCTAAGTAATCAGAGATCACCATATGACAAGACATAGTTGGGATATAATGAAAGTACAAAAAAATTCAAAGGTGAGTCAAGCACCAATATGTCAAACAATGAGAAGCCTACAAGTTATGAAAAATCTCAAGGGAAACAATAGTCATATTGACAAAGCAAAAGATGAAAAAAATAAGCAGTCGGAACTAGATCAGCCTTGTTATAAAGCACGAAAGCAACATATTCATGAATATTATCAAGTTGGCAGAAAAAGATTGATTCCCACAAGTAATTTTGTCATTCCAAGGCATCTAAATTTTTCCTATGGATGTTGTTTCTCTTGTGGCAATTTTGGACATAAGGTTGCAAGTTGCAGAATTTTTAGATATAACAAAAATATAAGAACAAGATTCAACAAATGTCAAAAGGCTATGGTTCAAAATTATTTTTCCCCTTTACGAAATGACCTCGAATGCCACATATGAAATAATTTTGGACATAAGGCAATGAATGGAGAATCAATTTGTTGTGCATCTTTAAGCAAGATAGACAAGAAGATTTTGCCAAGGTTTGAAGGAAGAAAAATAAAAATGAAGAAAATTGTGGACTAGTACTATATGTGAAAAATCAAGAAAATCAATGATACATTGACAATGGCTACTCAAAGCACGTGATAAGAGACAAAAGTAAGTTTGAATTCTTAACTGAAGAAAAAGGTGGTAATGTCATGTTTGGAAACAATGCTCTAGCCGGAATCAAAGGAAAAGGAATTGTTGTATTAGATGAAGATAAAAAGGGAAATACCAAAGCACAAAATGTGTTGTATGTTGATGGTATAAAACATAACTTATTAAGTGTAATTCAAATGTGTGACCAAGGACACAATTTTCTTTTTCATTCAAGAGGTTGTGAGGTAATGGATTCGAATACAGGGAAGATTGTTGTTAAGGTAGTCAAAACTTTAGGGAATGTGTATGTTCTATAAGAACGCAAAGAAAAATGTTGCATTGCTAAAACTGATAAGAGCTAGATTTGGCACAAAAGTCTAGGTCATCTTAGTTTTAATCATCTTGTTAAGATAGGAATAAAATATGTTGTGAGAGATATTCCTAAGATCTTCAAACCTGAGAATATTGTCTACAAGTCATGTCAATTTGGAAAATAGTCAAGAGTTCAATTCAAGGAAAGAGAACACTCCACCACTTGACTTCTTGAGTTGCTTCATACATACCTTTGTGTTCCTATGAGTACACAATCTCCTCGAGGTGAAATATATTTAATTATGTTAATTGATGACTATACGAGAATGGCTTGGGTTGGATTGTTGAAACATAAATTTGAGTCTTTTGAAAAATTCAAAATCTTGAAAGCGCGGGTAGAAAATGAAATGGACTTAAAAATGAAATTCCCAAGGTTAGACAGAGGAGTATAATTCACATCTAATGAATCCAATGGTGTTTTTCAAAAACATGGGATCAAGAGACAGTTTGTTATTGTCATAACCCCTCAGTAGAATGGAGTAGTGGAAAGGATGAATAGAACATTTCAAGAAATTTCCAGTGCCATGCTTGATGAATTAGAAGTACCTAGAACCTTTTGGGGAGAGGTTGTTCAAACTATTGTAAAAATTCTCAATAAGGTGCACATAAGAGTAAACAATGATAAAACACCTTATGAGCTATGGTATGAAAAACCAACATCAATAAAGCACTTCAAAAAATTTGGAAGAAAATGCTACATTAAAATAAATGAAGACATCTGAGGTAAGTTTGATTCTAGAGATGATGAAGGAATTCTGCTAGGATACTCATCCAAAAGTAATGGATACAAGTGTTATAAAAAAAGGCTCCATAAGATAATTGAAAGCATAGATGTAAAGGTAGATGAGGGACCACTTCATTTAATGAGACATTAGCACCATAATGAGAAATATGATGATCCAATCAGTAATGAGTTACAAGACGATGGAATGGGAGAGAAAAAAGAACAAGAGGATTTAGAAGAAGAAGAGAGAATGGAAACATCACAGCCAAAGACCCCATCAAGGTATATTCAAAAACATCATCCAAAAATTCAAATTCTCGGAAATAAGGAAACAAGTGTACAAACCAGAAGAAAACTTATAGATACATCTACCTCTACAAATTTTGCATTGTTTTCCATGATTTAACCCCAAAACTTTTTGCAAGAAATCCAGGATGATCATTGGGTCAAAGCCATGAATGAAGAACTAGACCAAATAGATAGAATGAATAGTCAGAAACAAGGCTAGATTGGTATGCAAAGGGTATGCTCAAGTTGGAGTGGAATTTGAAGAAACTTTTTCTCTTGTTGCAAGAATTGAATCTATTAGGATGTTTTTGTCTTTTGCATGCTACAAAAAATTCAAAGTTTATCAGATGGATGTCAAATCGGCATTTTTAAATGGTGACCCTTGAGGAAGAAGTTTATGTGGAGCAACCTGAAGGTTTTTTTCTAATTGAAAAAAATAATTATATATGTCGACTAAATAAAACCTTGTATGGGATAAAACAAGCTCCAAGAGATTGGTATTATATATTGGACATGTATTTGCACCAACAAGGATTCAAAAAGGGAACCATTGATAGAAACTTATATATCAAGGCCAAATGTAATGATTTGTTGATTATTTTGGTGTGTGTTGATGATATTATTTTTGGCAGTAATACTGAATTAATGAGTAAGAAGTTTGTAGTTGAAATGCAACAAGAGTTTGAGATATCCATGTTAGGATAACTCTCCTTCTTTCTTTGGTTATAGATTCATCAATCAGAAAAGGGAATTTTCATTTCTCAAGGTAAATATCTCAAGAAAATATTGAATAAATTTGGCATGGAAAACTGTGCACCAGTAAGCGCTCCAATGATTACCAATAGTAAAATCAGTAAGGATGATGATTCTCCGGAAGTCAATTAGACCATGTACAGGTCTATAATGGGAAGTTTAATTTATTTCACAGCTTCAATTCCTAACATAATACAAGAAGTGGGTCTGGTTGGTAGATTTCAAGCCAATCCTAAGGAAACTCATGTTTTTACAGTCAAAAGAATATTTAGGTATTTGCAAGGCACTATTGATTATGGATTGTGGTATCCAAAAAACACAGACTTCATCCTCAGATCTTATACAGATGCAGATTGGGAAGGAAGTATTGATGATAGAAAAGGAATTAGTGGAGGTGCACTCTTCCTTGTCAGATGTTTATTATCATGGCTCAACAAGAAATATACTTACATTTCTCTCTCTACAGCTGAAGTAGAGTATATAGTTGCAGCATCGTATTGTATGAAAGTATTGTGGATAAATATCAATCTCAAGGATATTCAAGTTCCCTATGATCAACCCATTTCTATCATGTGTGATAATACAAGTGTTATTAATCTCTCTAAAAATCATGTTCAACAATCTAAAAACCTGGAGATATTATATTAAATAATATTTTGACCCATGCACACGTAACTAGATCAAATCCCACCCCCATGTCCTCCAAATTTTTAAAAGTTTCATTTAGTGATTAGATCTTAAGCTAGGGTTTCATGATAGCAACGCCCCTTTGCCTATGAAACCCTCGATCAAATCCTTTTCAATAGCAGGTGATCTCTCATGCAGCTTGGATTATTGTTATTCCTCTCATGGCTGAGTCGGAGGGGGTGAAAACCCCCTCATACAACAATGTCATTGTCAATGAACAATTGGGAGAAAATACCTCAAGACCGCCATTCGAACCATCATTGCACCTGAGGGAGAAGAATCTTCAAGATGAGCGGTAGTTTGGAAAAGAAAATGTATTTGAAGTAGACACCTCCCATCCAAAAGTGACTCGAATGTGGGAGCCGAGAAAAATCATCCCACGGACTAATATTGCTCCAATGTGTGTTATTAACTCAGATAGAGTGGGGGCAAACACTCAATTCATGAATCAACATGACCTAATGTGGAAATTTTTAGTACTTTGGCCCTCAAGACATAATTTAATCAAATGGATCAAGGCTTGGTGGAATCCCAAAGGCCACTACTAACTCCAATTGGGCTCAAAGGGATTATTCACAATCATCTTCTTCAATCTAAAAGACAAAGACCAGATCTTCGAAAATGGTCCATACTTCTTCAACTTTTTAGGATTATACTTAAGGTTTTGGACAGATTTCTTCAGCCCAAAAAAGGAAGATTTCTCCTTTGCACCATTTTGGATCTGCCTTTATTCCCTCCCGCATGAGTTTTGGTTGGAAGAAATTATCACTGGCATAGGAAACACCCTTGGCATATATGTTAAATCATCATAAGCAACATGAAAAAGAAGGTATACTTCATATGCTCAAATTTGTGTTTATATGAACATATCTAAGGCTTTTCCAGGTTCCCTAACCCTAGAATACCGAGATGAGGAATGGACACAAACTATCGACTATGAGCACATTCCTTTCCACTGCAGAAAATGTCATGAAAATGGCCATCTCTTCTAGGATTGCCCATTAAATATAACCCCACGCACATTCGAGGAAGAGAAGAGTAATAAAAAATATAGATTTACCCAAGTACAGGGATGCAAGAAACCTAATTCAAGAAATCTTGTCCCAGGATAAAGCAAGAAGCCTTCCACCGACAACTCTTTTGACATTTTCAGCAAACTGCTTGATAACTAGGAGGTGGAAAGCCTGCACTAACATGAAAACAAAGAAAGTGCCAAAGGAAAATCCAAGCAGATTCCAGAGCCAATCCTAGAGCAGATAATACCACCCAGCTCTCATGCCGAGATGGAAATGGACCAGCCAACATGAGAGGGTGAATACCTGGAATTGTTGGTCAATGAAAAAGACTTTGTTGATATAGATGTAGGTATACTAGAGGAGGCTTATAACAAGAAAGAGATGCAATCCCTCATTCCTGAGTATTTATAAAAAGTTCACAAAGTATGTATTGATTCCAAAGTGGGGGCTACATATATATCTAGGGGAGGATTGTGAATCCATCTGAACCCCAGCAAAGAAAACCAGAAAATTCCCAAGGAAATAAAATGACTAGGTTGTAAGTCAGCACATCAAATCATCCGCGAGGTGGGTAGATTTATGGTCAACTTGAGACATATCAAAAATCTCACTGAGGGATTCTTCTCACCCCCCCTCCCTTATCATCGTGAATATTCTCTCTTGCAATGTAATAGGCCTAGATGGGAGAACAAGGAAAATATTTCTCCACAACAATATAATGGCAGAGGAACCAGATATAAACTTTCTTCAAGAGACAAATGTGCAGGCACCACAGTAGAAGAGATATTTGAAAGGTGTTGGAGGCATAGAAGTTCTATATTTAATGATTCTAACGGTGTGGTGGATGTATTAGCCATCTTATGGAACCCTGTGACAGTTATTTTGGATAGATTTTACTCCGAGGCTTGGACAATAAAAACACATTATCGTGCCATTGGTTTCAGCAGGGGGGTGTCATCACAAAAACCTATGGCCCCCAATCACCACCATAAAAGGATAACTTTTTTAAAATTTTCAAATCCTTGGGTACTCTTGTGGGCCAACAGAGATGCACAATTGGAGGAGATTTCAACATCATCATATCCTTGGACAAAAAGAGAGGTGTAATTAGAATATTGGACAAGGACAGTGAAAACTTTCAAAATCTCATAGAAGACCTGCATCTAATAGACATTGAAGTGCAAAATGGAATTTTCACATGGACCAACAAGTGCTCTGGTACCAATCATGTAGCCTGTCGGTTGGATTGCTTCCTAATCTAGAAATCCCTCATGTTGGAAGGTATTGTTCTAGAGAAAAATAATTTCCCCAAATCAGGATCGAACCACTGGCCAATTCAATTCTTGATCGATACCACTTGTACCCCTAAATTCAAGCCTTTTTGGTTTGAAAAATTATGGCTCACTCGCCCATAT
Source organism: Picea engelmannii (assembly GCA_009831015.1). Lineage (NCBI taxonomy): Eukaryota > Viridiplantae > Streptophyta > Pinopsida > Pinales > Pinaceae > Picea > Picea engelmannii. Next base: position 199,365 of record ML779619.1, on the reverse strand, counting down.
TTTCAGGAGTTATCCCATAAATGGTGGTCAGATGCAGCAATTACTCGTGGAACCCTCATGTACATATTTCAACAAAAGATAAATAATTTCAAGCAGTTTCTATGAGAATGGAACAAAAATGTGTTTGGAAACATTTTTCAGGCCCAAAGATCAATTGAGCAATGCCTAGAGGAAATCCAGAAAGAATTCATTTCGCAAGGCCCCACAAATTCCCTACAGGCCAAGGAGGAGCTTCTTAAAGAATAGTTCGAAGAAAGACATAAACAAGAGGAAATCCTCTAGCATCATAAATAAAGAGTACAATGGCTCAAATAAGGAAAAGAACACCAAGTTCTTTCATAGATCCATGATACATAGATGACATGTGAATCGCATCACCAAACTGGAAAAGTGACCAAGTCCAAATACTCATGGAGCATGAAGAAATGGAGAATGAACTTATCAATTATTACAAAAATCTTCTTTCGAAGTTGATCCTTGACCGCTCTCAAGCCATCAATAAAATCACTTAACACGTACCAAATATCATCTCTCCAGAACAAAATGAAGCACTCATGCTTCCTATCTCAATTAAGGAGGTGGATCGGGCTATGAAGGAAATTCCAATGGGAAAATCCCCAGGGATAGATGGATTTACCACATACTTCTTTCACCATTGTTGGTCGATGGTCTGGGAGGAGATTTGGTAGTTTGTGGAGGAATCTCACTCCTCAGGTAAAGTCTCAGCTACTCTCAATGCCACTTTCATCGCACTCATACCAAAGGAGGAAAGGTGACCCACCCAAATAAGGTTATACCCATCGCATTATGAAATGTCATATATAAACTTATAATAAAAGTTATTGCGCTCAGACTCAAGTTGATTCTACCCTTCATTATCTCCAAGGAGCAGTTGGGATATGTGGAAGGACGTCAGATTTTGGATAGCATCATACTGGCACACAATGTGATCCACTCCCCTAAATCCACAAGAACTCCAGATGTGCTCATAAAAATTGGCCTCTTAAAGGCCTTTGACACAATAATTTGGCAATACATCCACTCTATTCTTTTTTTTCTTTTGGGTTCTGTAATGATTGGGTAGATTGGATATTAAATCTCACGTCCACCACCTTCTTTACTTGTCAACAGAGTCCCTTCAAAAACCTTCACTACCTCACGAGGAATCCGTCAAGGGAACCCCCTCTCCCCTTTCCTCTTTGTCATTATGGTTGAAAGACTTGTTGTTACATCAAGGAATCCATAATGGATGGATCCCTACAAGGTCTTCCCCTCCATGGTATCCAGCCAGCAGTTTCACATAGTCAATTTTTGGATGGCACCATGTTAATGGGCACACCCATAGCACGAGAAGCACAGAAATTAAATCACATTCTTTCTTATTTCAGTGAAGCTTCAAGTACCTTTTTCAATCTAGATAAATCCCAGGACTTCTTCTTTAATACCCCTTTATCCATTTAGATCCACATCTCCCACCTATTAGGCATCCCTCAGAGCTCCCTTTTGTCCAACTACCTTAGTATCCTGCTCTGTGATTCGAAGGCTAGAAACATTTACTGGGTTAACCTCATTGATTCTCTTGCTAGACAACTGAACTCCTAGACCTTCTACACCCTTAACCTAGTTGTTCATATGGTGCTTTCCAACTCTATCCTTCAAGTTATACCCAACTATCTTTTCTTGTCCTTAGTCACTCCTAAATCAGTGCTCAATACCATCATGTTTCTTCAAAGGAAGTTCCTTTGGCAGCGTCTGAAATCTGACAGAAAATGGGCCTTGGTCAATTGGGACAAAATGTGCAAAACAAAGCTCAATGGCGGTCTCAGGCTTTGTGATCCATGTTTTCTTAATGAAATAATGGGTGCAAAAATATAGTGGAGGTGGTTGAAGAACCCAAAATAATTATGGGCAAGGTTGTGGAAACAAAAATATGCTCCACATATTGATGAAACTCATCTAATTAGAATGACAGATCAAATTCCAGGCTCCAATATATGGAAGGCATCCCGGAACAATCGACCCCTCATTCGGGAGAATACATTTTGGGAATTAAGAGACGGACAAGACGCATTGTTTTGGGCATACTCTTAGCAGCAACTCCCTCCACTAAAATCCTTGGAAATATTGCATCAACTTCGAGCCCAAATGACAAACGAAAATACGATAAATGTAGCCAACTTATGGAAATAAACAACCCTGGATTCGCACTAGAGCAATTGGAAAACATCGCACATGGATCTTAATCTTTTAGCAAACTGCAACTTAGACTCATGGCTTAAAATTGCTTCCTTGAGGAATATTCCCAGACAAGAGGGTCGAGACATTTTACGATGGGGACATTCTATAGCTAGTACTTTTAATATCAAAGAATCCTACTATCTCAAAGCACAATTTAATTTACTGTCCAAGAATTTGATCTGGCATACCATTTGGAAATTGCACTTGTGGCCCAAGGTTTCCACTTTTCTTTGTCTTCTAGTACAAAACTGAATATTAACCTAGGATAATTTAAGGAAAAAAGGATTTATTGGGCCCTCAGTGTGTCCACTTTGTATGAAGCAAGAGGAATCTATGGAACTGATCTGAAATTGCAGTGACATTGATACCAAACTTGACTTGGTTCTAAGCCACTTAATGAAGGTCATATTTACAATTGTGGATCTATTGAACTTAATTGCATCAAAGGTGAAAATATGTTCTTATGAAGACTTGAATCCAAATTGAATATTAACTTGATGAATATGTTGTTAGTCTCATATATCCATTACTTAATGCATTTAATGAACATAATTGCATAAATAAAACATGCATAAGAAAACATGAGACAAGAGATCATTGAGTTATTAACAGAGTTCACCACGACTTCCTGGATATGTCTATGGATCCGCTTGGAATATGAATCGCTTGATTATCCTTCCTTTCACAGGGTGGAAATCTCCTCACAAAATGTGGCACATGCTCCAAGGCTTTCACATAAGTAACATTTCTTCAAACATCAAAAGGACTACATTCTCCTCAATGGATGGGGATCAAGTCTCCCAATGAAGGGTCTTACAAACCACAAGCATGATTACTTTATTTTATCCTCAAAGAGCTCTCAAAATAGCCTCCACATATGGCCTCCAAAATCTCTCCCAATAAATAGTTTATAGTCTCCATAATCTAAGGAGACAAGATCCACAAATTTAGGATCTAATAATCACTCAAGGACAAAAATGAGAAAGCATCTTGACCAAATCACGAGACCCTTAAATTCCTCCTTGAGACTAGGAATCCAATTGTAATAAAGTGAGGAAGAGTCCAAGAAAACTCATGAGGCCCTTAACTCCCTCTTTGAGACTAGGAAACTAATTTCCCCTTAAAATTAGGAAATTAATTTGTGAGTTGGATTCTCACATAAAATTGATTTCCCATTTTTACAAATAATACGTGAGATTTCCACTCACTCCAATTATTCCTCCTTTTTCCAATTTGGATGACTAATACATGGTTTTCTCATACTCATTCCAAGTATTAATCATTTTTACAATTTAATTGAATCATTCATGAGTGTTAATTATTTATTTTAAACTTTGTCGCATATCATCAAAAATTTTAATGATTTATCCCATGGTGTGCAAAGTAAGAATTTTCCATGTGAAGATCCTCCTAGATCAGGAACACCTCATGAATCAGTGTCCTTTCATTGCATAATTTTTGGACAAGGTGGCTCATATCATGAGGAAAACAGACTGAGTAGGAGATAACATCATTTACTCTATAGAAAGGTGGAGAATGAATGCATACAACAATCCAATTCTCAATAGACTTTGCAGTTGCTTTCGGGATTTGTTGTCTGGAAAATCTGGAAAGAATGAAATAGAGGGGTCTTCCACTCCAATCCCTTTTCAACATCTTTTGTATGGTCCAATATCTTTGACAACACTCAAGAAACCCTGAGATCACAACAGTGGTCCAAAGAAGACCTCGCCTGCAATCCCAATGAGATCAATATTCCCTCTTAGTGGCATATGAGCATTGACCCTTCCCTTTATCCCACTAGATCCGATCCCCATACCATAGTCACTCAAATTCCAAACACCTGGAAATCCCCCCTCCAAGATTCTATAAATTGAATTTCTATGGAGCCTCTAAGGTTAATCCGGGCCTAGCCAGCTTTGGGGTGGTGATCAGAAATAATGAGGGGCGAATCAACCATATAATTGCAGGAAATATGGTCTTTGATACCAACAATTCAATGGAGCTATGGGGATTAATTCATGGAATTCATCTTGCTTCACATCTAGTTCTGAAGCAACTTATCATTGAGGGGGACTCCCAAATAATCATTTCTCTTGCTACCAAAATCATCCATGCCTCTAACCCTGCTAAACTATCCCCCAGTTGGCGCCTCCTTAGCTCTCTTGAAATCCTTAAATCCCTCCTACATCTCGGCCTCATTTGTATCCCCTCTCATGTCCGCAAGGAAGCAAATAAAGTTGCAGATAAACTTGCTAATGAAGGGGTTGTTTTAAGGGGTCATGATATCCTCTTTCATGCCAATTCTAATCTAGCTTCCCCCATGTTCCAAAACTACCTAGACCTCAACAACTCATATTGCAACTCCCCATATGGGGTGACATAAGCATGGCCATGCAATTAAATACATCCCCTACCTGTCGCCGCTCTTCCATGATTCAGTTCTCGAGGTCGTGCATTAATGCAGGGGTATCTATTGAGAGTTTTTGTTCCATGGGACATTTCATTTTCTAGTTTAGGATGACTCTGGGTTTAATTGGGAGTGGTACAACAAAGGACAATGTCACCTCCAATTGTATGGCTCCCTTAATGTGTTGGAATGGAAATATTTTTATGCGTCGTTGCGCTACTCTTGACATGATTCTTCTTTCCGCTCTGTCTGCGCAATTGGCTTCTCTTCTGGAGAGTTTAAGTCATGCCCAATTCTTGGTTGATTTTTCCCCTCCTATATTTGTTTCTCTCATCCTTGGCATCATGTCTCGCAAGCATGGTCATTCTTGCATTGGTCTGGACTATTTCAGATATCTTTCCAATCACCACAAAAAAGTTTGTGTCCCTGCAAATGTTTCGGGTTGGTATTCTCCTCAAGTCAACCCCACTACAGAAGTGTCATACACGGATACTAGTAATGAAGAGGAGAATTGGAGTTGTGCTATCATAGAGGAGGACTCACCCGCCCCACCTCTTGAGGACATAGCAGGACCGTCCATGTCGCGTCTTGGGCCAATTCATCATCATTATCAGTCTACAACGAACATAGGTGCAATCGGTCAAGCTTCTCTACACGACCCACCATAAGGCCATTGGAGTTATCCTGTCCTTGAGGAAGAAGCCTCATTGAACCCCCTTCAGAAATCCAATAGAGAACCAGAGGACTTCCTTAATTCCACTCTTCATAGTTTCTCTAAGGAGAACCTAAATTTTATCCTCGACATTCGCAGAGACACAATGGATCAGATGTTTCATCAAGAGAAAATCAACCACTGACTGGACTTTATTTTTTATTCACTTTCATGCAAGCTTTCTTCCAACCGCTACCTAATTTTTCATCATCCTTAAATCCTCATTCCATCTTGGAATCATCCCCTTAGTGGCGATGGAGAAGAGGTACTTATGGCGTATGATCTTCCTTTTTTCCATGTTTTAGTTGTGTTCTTTCAAGTTTCTTAGGATTAGTTTTAAAAGGATTGCAAGCCACTTATGTATAAACTACATCAAACTAGATATTCAAGGTATAGTGATAGGGACAATTTTGGTTATCTTTAAAGGAGCCTGGAGTCGGTTTTGGTTTCCTCTTTTTTGCAAGCCAGTTGTCAGGTTCCTTAGTCTATGTAAAAATTTTAGTTTTCTGAGGTAATACAATCTCTTAATTTACAAAAGAAAACACTCTAAAACTAAGTATATACCCATCAAGTATCGCTTTATTAGAGAATAGGTTCAGGACCAGGTGGTTAAATTAGAATATGTTTCTTCCAAAGAGTAGATCGCAGATATATTTAAAAATACATTACCTCAGGACTCCTTTGAGTACCTCAGAAAGAAGTTGGTATTCCTTCCCACTCCTCATTAAAGTCTCATAACTTTCATGCCAGGCTGGAGGCTGTTGAAAACATGTCTATCCTCAGGGGTAGCAGTGCAAGAAATTGAGCAGCAACAAAATACAACATTCAGATAGGGGGAATCACTTATGGGATGTGTGTAGTTAGTGGGGAAGATCAATTTTCCATTGATTCCAAAGGGGGAGAAAATTAGAGCAGTAAAAAATAAGAGCATGTTGCAAGGGAGAGTGAAGGCCAGAGGAACACGCTGACAAGGGGAGAAGCTCAACAATAAGAGTTTCCATCAATAACAAAGGGGGATTTTTTTGAGCATATGTTGTCATTGATGTCAATATAGAACACAAGTAGAGGAAGTGCATGAAAGGTTTGCGGAAGGCTTGAAGTGCACCCAGAGAGTATGGCACAAAGTTGACACACATGCAGAGGAAGTCCATGGAAGGATTATTTCTACTGCACTATCATAGACCTATTGCAATGAAACCCCTAGAAGAAGTCATGAAAGGTTGAAAATATAAGTGTGTAGAATGAGTAAAGGATGAAGGGATCAATGATGTAAAATAAATCACAAAAGTGATTGAGTCTTCCAGGAGTGTGCGGGAGTAGGAGGATCACCTACGACGCAGTTCAGAAGTGAAGTAGAATGTGACAAATTCCCTTGTCCACAATTGCGGAATGGCTCGATAGGTGTTTAAGATACAACGCGTTGATTATTTGAGCAAGTGATAAGTGACAAAGTGAAATGCGACGGAGTGTGTAAAATATTTCACAGATGAAAATCTGCAAGGCACCTTGAGCCAGTGCGACAAATGGTATAGTGGAGTGTGACGAGATGAAGTCCGAAGTGGAATGCAATAGAATGAGTACAAGTTTTGCATTAGAGTGAACGAGTCACCGAGGGAACTTACAATTTTATGGGGTGATTTAGTAAGCACATTGTTGATATTATGGTAGTTGCAGGAGGTATTTACCTCCATGTGTAAACCCGACGAGGATAGAATACTCCAGGAAGAAAGAAGAAACCCTAATGAGTTGGCTAATAACCCTAGAAGACTTGTTGGCTCAAGAAGATAATATGTATTAGGTTATTAGCCTCCAAGAGAAGAAGTCGGCCAAAAGAATTAATATATATTGAACAGACAGGTACCCAGAACGATAAGTCGAGCCTAGTAAGTCTGTCAGAACCACTATAAATACAAGGCACCAGTCTCTCATTTGACACATCTCAACAGTTGCAGAGAGCCAGTTTTGCGCAGTGCAGTTGCAGTCTTGTGCGCAGGTTTGGAGGAGAGTTGTTGTTGCAGCTAGCAGTTACGCTTGAACTATCTCTTGGCTAGGGTTTGGACTATCTGATCAGATCTTTGTGATGCGCTATCCTTGGGGAAAGGTGCGCTACCCTTTGTTTGGTTATGTAGCCTAGGGTTTGCTTCCGAAGTGATTCTCTGTCAAGGTTAAGGTTCTCGGAGGGTGGCTTCGGCCTATGGTTGGGTGAAAAGGGTATTGTCAATGGTAAAACGAGCACACAATCTCTCATATTCTAACAATTTATGGGCCCACACCTCCTTCATTCAGTCTAAATGTTGGAAGGAAACATAGCCGCTAGGATATTGAGCTCGTTGAGGAACTGTCGCTAGGGTTACTAGCAGAATCAGCTTCCAAGACATTATCGCTAAGGTTACTAGCAGGAGCAGTTGCAGAAAACTTAATCCTCTTGTTAAGGAAACTTAAATGAATGTATTGACCTAATCTATGGATAGATCAGTGTGCTCTAGCCAAGTGCATCTCCTAATACTCTCAGCAAGACAAGACGTGAAGTATGAGTTTGTGGTCAAATCTAGGGTTTGACCAAGTCAAAGCAGCCATGACTTATTCTATGAAGTCGGAGAACAAGTTAGATGGAGCCTCTAACTTCACAGTGTGGAAGACAAGGATTGACCTCATCCTTGCCAAGAATAAAGTGTTGGATATCGTGAAAGGAAAGATCATGAAACCGGAGTTTGAAGAAGGGAAAGAGAAGGAACCGCAGAATGTTGCAGCTATGGA
>ML779619.1:178528-190976 GCA_009831015.1 Picea engelmannii | reverse complement strand
TGCATTTGCTGCAAGCATGAACACAAGAAAGGAGTATCTGACATTTGAATAAATTTGGACTTGTTGTGCTCAAGAAGAATCAAGGATCAGTGCAAAAGAGAAACCCCAAAATAAGTACAATGATCAAGCCTTCACAACAAGATTCAAGAACTTCAAGAACAAAAGGAAGTTTGGTTCAAGGAGGAAGCCAAATCAAGAGAAAGACATTTCAGAAGTACAATTCTTCAACTGTCGAAAGTATGGTCACTGCAAGATTCATTGTCCTGAGCTAAAGAAAAGGAAGGAGAAACATGAAGCATCAGTTGCCGAAGAAAAGGAACTTACAAAGAAGACTAAGCAGGATGAAAGAGACTTCTTCTTCTGAAGGTAACAATACTCTTCTTAGTACTTGTACATATCTTGTATATCTATCTATTAGAAGATAATATGTTCCAAGAAGAACTATACTTATGGAAGAACAAGAAGATAAGGATTGCTATCATTATACAAGTTAGATAATACACATGAAAAGGATGAATACATCAAACAAATCATGTGGAAGCTATTACAAGATAAGCCGAAATCAGAATCAATCTTGAAGAAACTTAGAAGAAGAAAAGACAGAAAGAAGTCAGCGATCAAGAGGAAATTGGAGAAAGACTTATGACACCTTGCAGAAGGCAATAAGGATGTAGATGGAAGCATGGACTATGTTAGATGGAGGGATCCGATTATATAAAGAAGAGAATGTACTCATACATGAAGCAAGGATTAGGAGGGAGCTAATCCTATGATCCATTGAAAAATGATGAAGTATATATCCATGGTAGTAGACATGAAAAGCAGTACGTGTTCAGTTTGATCTTAGAAGAAGTCTTCTTCGAAGAGAAGCCTTAAAGTATCCCCCATTGTCCATCCACATCCGTGATCCTATGATGAAAGGAAGAAGTGGAATATTTAAGGGCCTGGAATCTATAAGAAACTCCATGGACCCGAGGACTAAAGAAACACATGAATATTCCAAGAAAGAACAACCAATCCTTGTATCAAGAATCACAATATTGTCAGCCTGATATAAAATCAATCAAGAAAAGGAACTAAAAGTCGTGATGAAGAACAATATATGGAAGACTTATGAATGAAATCATTACGAGATCCAAAACTAGAGGGTCTCCTAGATGGAGGGAGAAGACTATGATGATTACTTGTTCCAGTAAACCAAACTTATCTCTACATGAGTTATTATATCATCCACAACATCCATAAGTTGGAGTTCTACATCAGATGAATACAAATAATGTTCTCTAGAGAAATTTAATAAAGAGCATATGAAGAGCAATCTCAAGACTTTGAGGCATACCAGAAAAAGACCCTTGAATGCAGATAGAAGAAGATAACTTGGTGGAGAACCTCCAGTGCACATCATAAGCATGGTGAATATTTCCTATAACATCAAGATGATTACTCAGTAGATCATATCTCATGATGACAGAAGAAGTGCCACATGGATATGTTCCAGTTTTCCAACTATGATATACTCTATTGTTCAGAGCTACATAAATCCTTCACAGTGTTTCAGACTAAAGTACATTTGAAATCAGGCATTGCATTATCCATGATGAAGTCCAGAAAGGAGAAAGTGGTTCTCCAATACATATCTCCATAGATGAGCAGATAAGCAGGCATTTTGGTAAATCTTATATCCAAGATGAAAGAGTTTGCGTACTCAAGCTAGAGCTCGTGGAAACAACTTCCTTATTGAAAAAGGAAGAGATGACTCCCAGGTTGGCAGGGAGCATGAAAATATTATTGAAGACATTCATTTTCAAGATTGAAAAATAGTCCATCTTGGACATAGGCTTTCCTGTTCAGAAAGTGGATTGAGATTTTTGACGAACGGAAATTTCCCATTGTGGTTAACATGGGAAATGGTCCAGATTGTTGATGTATCATAGACAACGACTTCCCATTGTGGTTAACATGGGGAGTGGTCTAGGGAAGTATCTCTTCTTGAGGGTTACTCAAGAAGACTGGCTCGCCTCGCCGGACAGCGATTTCTCGTTGTGGTTAACATGAGGAATGGTCTATTTTGGAGGTTGATATAGGACAGTCTTTTCCTCTTATGGTTAACATAGGAAATGGTCCAGACAGTCATTCCTTAGGGTTTATACATTCTCTCCAGGGTGCAATTTGATTAGTGTAGGAGGAATGGCCCAGGGTGGGGAATGGTCCAAGCTCAACAATCAGGGACAGGCATTCCTTAAGGTTTATACATTCTCTCCAAGGTGCACTTTGATTAGTGTAGGAAGAATGGCCTAGGGTGGGGAATGGTCCAGGTTCAGAAGACAGGATAGTTATTCTTCCTTGCTTGAGAAGAATAGTCCAGATATCTCATTGTTTTACTCTGAGGGCAGATATTCTTTCATATCTCACAGACGTGAGTGAAATATTGGCACAGATGATTCAGTTTATATCATAACATTGTTTCTGTGCAGGTTGGTATCAGATGATTGTTATGAAGACTGTATGACAGTAGATGTATATTACTGTGGTGGATATGTTCCATTGTTCGTGACTATATGTTGTTGATCAAGTACTTGTGTGTTACTTGGTGTGGTAGTGTACCATTGGATTGTAGTTATGTACTACTATGGATAGACACAGTTGTGTTCTATTTTTTTTTATTGTATTGAATAATATCAGTAGTTTATTGGAGATAATCATCAACCAGATGAATGATGAACAGAGATTTTCCTGACAGAAAATGGTTCAGAACATTTACTCTTCTAGATTAGAAGAATGGCTCGTGTATCACTCTGTGGAGTGAGCATCATGTATGATTACTCAGATAAAGTATGGCTTCGAGAGATGATGCAGAAGCTGGTGATTAGTGTGCTCATGATCTAGTCATGATCTAGTCTATATAACTATGTTGATGCTACCGGGTGAATGGTATGTTTTGTTCTCAAGACCATTACCTGTAATACCTCCCTAGCTAGGAGGGAGTGTTGATATTATGGTAGATGCGGGAGGTATTTACCTCCATGTGTAAACCTGACGAGGATAGAATACTCCGAGAAGCAAGAAGAAACCCTAATGAGTTGGATAATAACCCTAGAAGACTTGTCGGCTCAAGAAGATAATATGTATTAGGTTATTAGCCTCCAAGAGAAGAACACGGCCAGAAGAATTAATATATACTGAACAGACAGGTACCCAGAAGGATAAGTCAGCCCCAGTAATTCTGTCAAAACCACTATAAATACAGGGCGCCAGTCTCTCATTTGACACATCTCAGCAGTTGCAGAGAGCCAGTTCTGCGCAGTGCAGTTGCAGTCTTGTGCACAGGTTTGGAGGAGAGTTGTCGTTGCAGCTGTTGCAGCTAGCAGTTATGCTTGGACTATCTGATCATCTCTTTGTGATGCTCTATCCTTGAGGAAAGGTGTGCTACCCTTTGTTTGGATATCTAGCCTAGGGTTTGCTTCTGGAGTGATTCTCTGTCAAGGTTAAGGTGCTTGGAGGGTGTCTTCGGCCTATGGTTGGGTGACAAGGTTATTGTCAATGGTAAAACGAGCACACAATATTTCATATTCTAACACACACTGCAAGACAAGTGCGATGGGATGCAGACTTGTGACTTGATTCTTTCTCTCTAGTTCTATTTGAGCAGTGGATTCTTTGTAGACCATAATGAAATTATTGTGTCACTCTTCAAAAGATACTCAGATAATCTGGAGCTCAATCGTAACAATACCTGGTCTATTTTATTTATTCAATTTTTTTCCACAATATAACATCCATGCGTCCACATACTTTATTTAGACAAATTTGTAACTGACATAGTCAACATTTTTCCACAATATAACCGTCATACTTTATTTAGACAAAATCGTAACTGGCAGGATTTTGATGTGGTCAAAGTTTGTCCATGTTGTAATGGTTATGTGTCCACATACAGGAAAGTGAAATCATGAAAATTAGTATAAGTATGGATGCACTCTGATTGTATATTTTAGGGTGTGTGAAACAAGGGGGAAGATGATAGTGTAACAGTTCATAGGAACAGAAATGAAAATTTGCCAGGTTGCATTGAAATATTTAGTAATGTAACAGATTTTTCTGTGTTTAGGGTGGTAGGGTGTTGCTAGGGTGAGTCGAAGTTCACTGAGGATTGAAGTCCTCATTTTTGTAACAGGTTGGTTCCTTAGAGGATTGGTGTCCTCATTATCTGTGATAAGTTGATGCCTGAGAGGATTGTTGTCCTCCTTATCTGCGACAGGTGGGTGCCTGTTGAGATGAAAATTTATAACTTGTAAGTTGGTGCTTGCATAAGAACATAAAGAAGATGTTTTGTGGTTTTTTCCTGCTTTGGGTTTCCACATAAAAAACTGTGTGTATTGTGTTCATTGTGTTATTTCGATTTATACTTGTATATGTCATTAAGTGCGCACTTCTCAATAACTTATATGGTTATTTTGATTTCTTCTTACATTTATCATTAAGTGTGCATTTATAAATAACTTAACTGGTTGAAAGATAAAGAAAAATACAGAAGGTTAATGCAATATTGTTCACCCCCCCCGGCTGTTAGCATTGTTGTGAGTTTCAACAGTTGGTGCTTAGTGGTGGGGATTGGTGCTTACGAATATATGTAAGAATAGGTCAGTGCCTACTAGGATTTGTACCAGTGGGGATTGGTGTCTCCAGTAAGTTGGTGCCTACAAATTTTTGTAACAACAGGTCAGTGCCTACAAAATTATAAAGAATTTTTTTTGTAGTTTTCTCCCAAAAGTGTTTCCACATAAATTTATGTATTATGGTTAATCATATATATGATTGTTTTCTTATGGTCGATTAATGTTTAAATAAATAAAAGATTGTTTTATATTGATTATAAGTTTGTGCTCAACATGTTGGAGCACTAAATATAGTGTCAATCAAACTCAAGGATCGACCAAATCATCTAGTGTGGATTGTTAACAAAACGGGAAGTGGCTACAAGCTTAAGTTGTGTTATCAAGCAACAAGGGAAAATCATAAAGATGAAACATGGAATTGGCACTTCATCCAATTACAATCACCTCTAAAAACTAAAATCTTAATATTGTTGGTCCTAAACAACAAAATTTTAACATGGGACAATCTATAAAATAGATCATGGAAAGGTCCTTGGTGTTGTTTCTTATGCAAAAGGAAAACGAAGAGTGTAAACCATATCTCCTTGCATTTTCATTTCACAAACAAACTCTCGGCAGCAATAAAAATACATCACAAGGGGTAATTGTGGAAGCAACACTTCACAATTGGTTAGAAGACAATGAGGTGACAAAGGACCGTCATTCACTCATAGGATTGGTCATATAGGTGGTGTTTATGTGAGGAATGGAAATTCCTCACTCAATCATTTTTTAATATCACTAGGTTAAGGTGAGATATGAGGGAATGTTACCATGGGTTTATATCCTAGGCAAAAATATCAATTATCTCTCAAGAAATATGTTCTTGGACCTGATGTTATTATCGAGTTGTGCGTTGTTGCTAAAAAAATGAAAAAAAAAAATTATATAAATGATTACAAATTAAAAATGAATGAAACAAAGAAATAAATACAATCTAAAAAATCAGAAATACACAAGTCTTAATTGAGAAAAAACAAATTTTTATTAATGATAGCTTTTTTGAGTTACATCTAGCATGCCTCTTTTCAAACCCCTATGAGGGTGAGGACCAAGATCATACTTAGAAGTTTAAGATGGAATTTAACAATAATACAAAGACAACTGGTGTCTGAGAGAATATGACCAAGATTGAATACAGTAGATCAACCAAGTCACAAGCCCATCAAGTCTTGACTCTGCAAAATAATCTTAATCAAGACTGAAAATTAATTTAGAAATTCTAATAAAAATACATAGACTGCCAAGAGAAATGAATGACCTTCTGAAGCATGTCAAATATCAATACTTTCTAGTCTTTTCTTCATTGCCACCTTTAGAAAGATCATGTTGTCAACAAGAAGATTTATCCCTTCAAGGAACTCGGAAAATGAAAAGATGAAATTCAAAAATCTCAATATGAAACAAGAGAAAACCTTATCATACGTTTTTCTTTCTAATTCCTCATGTCTTCTTTGTCATTCCATTCTTCATTTTATTCTCTAAAAGGTAGTTCATCAAGTAGTTGAATTACTTTTAGTTACTAAAGTTAAATAACTTTAGTTAAAATAGGACAAGTAATTTAATGATAAGGATAAATAATAAATAATATAATAACTAAATCGGTGGGGTCCCCCTCTATAATGCATCTCTTTATTTCAAAAATCAATAATAGCTTTTTCGTTTTCACTCCATCATAAAGTCATCAAATATAGAAAAATATCAACATCATATAGCATACCATAAACATTCATTTTAAACACCATAGGATAAATCATTTATGTCTCCCATAAATATAATATGATATTTTAAAGTTTCAAAAATAAATATCATGGTTATGCTATCTGTTCAAAAAGTGTCAAAGTCAAATATCATAATAAACACAATCAAAATAGCCTAGGGAATTTATTTCTGAAAAATATTATCTTTCCCTAATGAAGTCCTCATACCGAGACTTCTTCTATTCCAACTGGGCTACCTCTCGATGCATATCATCTAATCTTATCTTCCCAATGCCTATTGATTTTATCTTTAAATGAGCAGAGGAAGAGGATTTGGCCATGTTGGTAGAAGTAACAGGTTGCTTGTCTTTATCAATTTGAGAGCCATGTGGTGTAGGTTTTTTATCTTTTGGAGGAAGAGGAGGAGGCATAGACTCATGTGTAACAATTGTATGAACTGGAAATACTGGGTGAACCGGAGGTACGAGAAAATATGCAATAGCAGCAATAGTATGAATTGGTGTAGGGGGGTCAATAGGCCATTGATTGGCACCAAAAGAAATATTAGCAGGAAAATTACCCCATCCATCAATATGAGGTTGCACATGTGATTCAAGAACATTAACAATACCAGAGTGAGGTTCCAAGATAGCACTAGGAGGAGCTTGGGGTTGTGGCAAGGCATGTTGACCACCAAGGTTCAAATGTCAAGTTTTGATCAACTACTGAAACTCATCAGAGTCAGCATCAAAGTGAATGAAGAACCTTAGTTTATTATGGTCCCCAGCTTGCCAAAATGTATTAGACTATTGGCCTCTTATTCCTTTGTTTCCTCCTCTACTGCTACCTCTACTGAAGAAGCTCATCTATATCATGACAATATAATTAATACAAGTATAAAATATAGTAAGATCAAACATATAATACGATTTGTCATCATGATTAGATTGGCTCTAACATAACTCGACCATGCAACACAAACAAGAAGTGAAATGAATAATGAAATAGGAACAAAAAAACATTAGCCATCAACATCACCCAAATTTGCAATCCATACATATTGATTATCATTTCCATACAAAAAATTGTCTAAATTAATTCCAAAATATGACTGCAAGTGTTCATCATCATACCAATCAGCCAGAATAATTCCCAATCCACTTCATATCTTTTAACTATGTTCTTTTATAATGTTGATCGCGTCAAACTGTATCTTTTATTTTGCATATTTTAATTATATAAGAAAGATTGAAATGGAAAAAGGATTTTAGGAAAATGACTCATCTAAAGTGAAAATGATGAGGGAAATTGGATCTATATAATTAATATATTACTTCCTTTAATGAACTTCACAATGTCATCCACCAAGAATGTAATTATTGTCTTTTTCTTAGAAAAATAAAAAACCAACCATTCCATAAATGCTTCCAAGTCATATCTCATCATTCATACATTATGTAACATAATATTTCCTTTGAAAATGTCAAACATACATCCAAACTATGACATGTCTAGTGTATATATTTCATCTTTATTACATAGACAAGGAAAAGATGAAAATTAGAAATAAGGTGAATAGGACATGAGGGAATAGCTTGTGTAAAATGGAATAAATGAAGGGGTAATGAATCTATATAAAAATCCAAATATCATCAATCAAAGATTTTCATTATTGCCTCCAAATAAAACCAACCATTTGAAAAATGCCCATAAATAAACATTACAACCAATCCATACCATTTTATTCAAAACGTTCTCATTCATAGAATTGAATAAAATATTTTCTTAGTTATGTGGGCAAGGGAGAGAGGTGTGAAAAATGGATTTTATTTGACTAGTAATGCCCCATATATTGGCCTTAGGAAGTTATAAAAATATTGTTTACTCATCTTAGTAATTAAATTCTTAACATTTGTTTGGACTCAGTTAGATTGGGATATATATTTGAGATATGTACATATGGAACTAATTATGTGTTGCATGATATTATTTTCACTATTATATGTTAATGATGATGATAGCTCTTTGATTCGTTTAAACATGCAAGTTAAAATGTGGAATTTAAGTACATGGATACTAGTCAAAAGTTATGTTGTGAATGCACAACAGATGCAAGACATGGTAAGAATAAACATACATTTCTTAATTGAATGTCAATACAGATATGGATTTTTATATGAAATTGTGATGTATATGCATGGATAAGAGATATTTGTAAACTAACAGGTTGATGAGCTACGTGATAGCCAAATGACTATAGTGTTAAGCTAACTTGGATGTCCTAGACATCAAGAAGATAGTATATGCTATAAGTTGTACTTATTATTTAAACTATGATTCAAAATATTGTTATGATCTGTGGTAAGTGTGGTTTTGACAGGATGCACAACTTGCCCAGAGTGGTTTTTTGATGACGTAACTCTAAGAACAATAGTTGCACAGTATGGATTGATTTAGGGTGTTGACCATAGTTCTATAAGGAGGGGTGGAGGTATTTCCCACCATTTATCCTCTGAAACCTAGAGTCGTGGGAGGGTTGTGTGAATTCACGCTCCCCTACATGTGTGATGGCGACTGTTAGTTGCCTGTTAGGGAAGATTGGTCGATATGTATGACACTTCCACTTACGGGTTCTATCTGGAGTTAGGTCAATATAGTTGACGCCCTAGGTTAGTCCAACAGAGGAAAGGATAGGATGGAATATGGAAGTAGGTTAGGAAGGAAGGATGCTTCGATGATAGTTGAGATTACTGATTGGGGATTATATGTGCCGCTATTGTTTACTCACTTGGTTCCTACCATGTTTAAAACCCTATTAGGATTCCCTTTCGATATTTTAAGTGTGATAATGGGTTATTGATGAATTATTGTAATTTTGTTCATTAAGATTATTATATGATGCATTTACTTGATCTATTGTCATGCATGCCTTGGTGTGATCATATAGGAACTATGCACTAGAGACAATGGTTGTTTATCATTAGTACATGCATGAGATATGTGTCTGCTAGCTACGCACACATACTATACACATGTACACTAGTACAATTGATTAATGTATTAATTACTAAATTAGATTATTAACTATCTAATTGAATGGTTTAATGAATATGTAAATTATATTGCATACAAAAATATCTAGAAGCATTAAATACCTTCTTTGACTTGAGTGRTGGTTGGTATGATGAATTAAATGGGCATGGTGGGTTGTCATCTACATTTTTTGGAAAATTGTCAACTTTCATTTATTACCTAGCATGAGAAGAAAAACTTTGAATTTTATTTATTGTTGTTTTATGCAAGTCATTTATATTTTAGTTTTATTTTAAACTTTTCCCAAAAATCTAGATAAGGGAGGTTGATGGATAATAATGAGGGTGGTTGAGGAGACTTGGGGAAGGGGAAATGGAAACTTGATAAATAGGAGAGGAGGTTGAGAGGTTGGAAAAAGGATTGGAAGATATAATTCTTGTGATAGTTCTATTAGAGCATATGTGATTTGTTGTTCTTGGAGTCATGGGCACGAAGGGCCAAAAACCTGAAAGGTTTCTTGGAGCTAGGAAGTCGGCTAGGCTCCTAGTTGGCTAGGAGGATTCTGTTGTTTCCTCTGGGAAAGTGGAAAGATGAAATGCTTGGAGGCATCTTCCTACTAGTGGCAGGAATCCATTGCAAATGGTCATCTTCAACATACTAGGGAAGAGGTATTTTACTTGGTATATTTTGTTATGTGTCTATTTAAATAATTTAATTGTAAAGTTAAATTCTTATTTATCTCATCCTCTTATTTAGATTCATATATTTGGATTCAAATTTGGAATATTTAGCATTGAAAAAAAATGTAAAATGGTTATGAACATGTTGTAGGTTATTCCATCCATGAAAGGAAAAAAAAAATGTTTACACTTAATGCATGTGTTTTAAATTATCATATATTATTTAGTATCATCTCATGGTGAGGTGTTACATTTTGTATCAAAGCTTAGGTTCGAACGCTAGGGTCAAAAAGGCCATCATCTATATATGATCCTTTAATAACTAATATATGTGTATATATAACACTTGTAAATTACGTTTGAGTTCTATTTCTCTCACTCAAAAAAATATTATAAAACATTCTTCGGAATTCTAAGCACTAAAAATGTTTGGAAACAATTAATTAATAACTTCAATCATAAAACAAAAGTTGGGTTGAATATTGCTAAAAACTAGATCATGAAGAAAACCACACGAACTTTGTTTCCTTTTATACGTTAGCATTCATCATGAGGTTAACTTCAATTCTATATAATGGTCTAACACATAAAGGTTTTCTAACTCTGTAGTTCACTAGATATTTTATTTCAAAAAAACAAATTACCTAAATGGCTTCTTTATGCATTCTAATGTGCATGGAGTCTCTTGATAAAACTCCCCATATCTCAAAGATTTCATTGCATTATGATCAATTACGTAGTTATATTAAGAAGCTTTACTGATATTTGGTGTTCGACAAGTTGGAGGAAGGAGCAACAAGGTGGGTAACAACGATTAACAATCTTAGTATTCTAACTAAGGTCTGTAGTGAAAGGGAGATTATGAAAACAATGATTCCAGACAATGTGTCCTCTTACAGAAACTCTTGTTCCACGCCATGGGCTTTCTATTCCATCAATAAAGTGGAATAAATATTATAAGTGGCAGAGTATGAGGATGAGTAAATTGTGCAGCCACTTATCTAGGGTTGTAGAGGAAACCTACTGCTTGGGAATTTAGAAAAGGTATAGAAAGTTATGAAATTCATCTTGTTGAGCACGCTAGGAACCTGGATTCATAAATTATACATCTCATTTTCCATCCCATCTGCCCGTGCAAGCTGGGTTTCCATGTAACAAATTTTTCACCGCTTTTCCTAAAGCATAAGATTGTAATCTGGCATTGAATTCCTTGAAGATATCAAGGACTTACCGAAAGGAACCGAAAATCCTATTTTCTCCAATAGAACGATGGATCCGAGCCCAAGGAAAACCCCCATCCCTATTCTCATCAATAATCACTCAAAAAAATTCATTCTTTTGATTATTTTCCCCAAGTCTAGCGCAGAACTTGTCGAGCAGACCCAAGTTTAAATAAATCCATATCACCTCGAAAGTAAGGTCGGTCTATAGCTATAACATTGTGTTGAAACTCGAGCCCTTGGAAAAGGACAACAATAACTCCTTGTTGAAAGCCCAAGTCAACTTTCCTCTAGAACAACTAAGAAGGGAAAATTATACAATCTTTTGTGTATACAACCAGCGCAACAAATCGAAGAAATATAGCCACATTCATGAATTCATTCACTTGGAAGAAACTGATGCTTAAAAAAAAATGAAAAATGTCCCCACGCAGTCCTCCCCTTCCATCGAATAGAGTAATTAAAGGTAGTAAAAGAACGATAATAAAAATTGATATAATAAATTATAAAGAAAGGCGGGAAGAAACTGAATACACTCTCCCTTAAGCTGACATAAGAAATAAATGAATATTTAGGTGTAATTGAAATGAATAATGGACAGACTAACGATATTTTTGTATCTAAAGAATATTGGCGATAGTTTAGTATCTAAATAAGCTTCGCCCTGATTATTTTGCTTCTCATTGAAGGAGTCTTTGACCTTTCTTTTAATAAAAATAAAAACTAATCAATATTTCTTGGTTTACATATGTTGAGTGGAGCTACAATATATATTTACTATTTAGTGTGTATGTTGAAAGAAGGGAGGCAAACTGTGAATGTAATATTTACATAGGATATTTGACAGGATTGATTTAATGGGTGTTCCATATCATGTCAGTTGCAAGAAGAGGAAATGTAATAGTTGGATACCCTCATGAAATACTCCAAAAAAAAAAAAAAAAATTAAATAAACTTTGAATTTCTATGACGATTAAGGAAGAGATAAGGATCTATGCAGTCATGGACAATCTACAGAAGGATCGATGCAGTCATTGAAAATATACATATTGCATTTAAAGTCTACCTAAACCCACTAAATATTTAATGATGATGAGAAGGATATATACACTATACTACCACATATAATTAATACATATATATATATATATATATATATA
>ML779619.1:96479-129855 GCA_009831015.1 Picea engelmannii | reverse complement strand
AAAATCACTTGTTATAACAAATGAGGATTCGTAGTCAACCAAAAGCCACTTGATATAATGAATAGTTCGTGGTAAGCTGAAAACCACTTGATAATTGTAACAATTAAAAGTAATCCATAAAAATCAAGGATGTCGTTATGAGTAAACCTAAAAAAACCCAAGATAATGACTGATGATGATGCAAAGGGAGTGGAAAAGATTTCTGATCCATGAATTGTTGTTGAACCACATACAAGAAAAAATTTCATAGAGAACTAACAAGTACTACTGGTGACCCATGTATTTTGGTGGATGGTAACTTTTTTATATGGTCTTCAACAACCATGTCGTTTATATTTTGTAGGGACAAGTTTTAGTTCAAATAAATCATAAAAAAAGAAACCAAAGATCAATATTGCAAAAAACAAGGATGACGCTCAAGCACATAAGAAGATTGAAGATGAAAACCGTAGAAGAAAAAGACAAGTATTGAATCAAAAACACAAACATTGGATCAGTTGAAAAGACCAATTGAAGAGACAAAAAATGATGACTAAAATCACAAATATTTATTAAGGAGTTTGAAAAAATAATTCATACCTGCAAATATAAATGTTGAAAGTATATGGTTGCATAAGTGTAATGTAGGGGACCAAAATTAAATCTCTATGGACAAAACTGATAATGAAAACAAAGAGAAGTTAAGAATGAAAATCTCATATAATGCGCTGAAATATTTGTGGAGATGGTTATAAAAATGGCTGAACTAGATGTCTTAAATAAAGCATATTTTTTATGAGATCACCTATCTATATAAAAGAACCTATCATGCAAACAAAACACGATCCTTTGGTAGTTGTTTGGGTGTAAACTCCTGATGATTGAATAGAAATATGTGTGCTGCTGATTATTAATCTCAACAAATACATGGCTTGCTTGAGAATGTCTCGACGCAATTTTTGAAATTATTCCGATCTTGTTATGTATGTTAATATAATATGGCACCTTTAGCGTTAACTAGGATCCACTTAGACAACAGCACTCGCAACAAATAACCTCCATATATGCAAATGAACATAACTTTTTAATATAAAATATCTGCAATGTTTTCCTTGTATGTGGTCATCCTTCAATAGAGCGCAGTATGGTGTGTTAAAAGCCTTGTTTTGTATCTGTTCTTATCACTATTCAAACTTTTTTTGTGTTTTTCATTTAAATCCCATTAATTGTTTCTACAATCTAGAGAATACTTTTGCCTGTATGACTAGTGGTGCTGCCAATTTGGAGTACAGTTATATTGTCATTATTTTGAGTTTTTCATTTAAATCCCATTAATGGTTTCTACAATCTAGAGAATAGTTTTGACTGTATGACTAGTGGTGCTGCCAGTTTGGAGTAAAGTTATAATGTCATTAAGTGAGAATCGACTGCGTACATAAGGTGAGTTGTGAGATGAGATCAAGGGTTGTATGGCATGAACTCGAACTCTTGCGGACAATATATTGTAATATTGCAAGAGATCATAAGGATTGATGATTACACTTGTACAGGTTGGATCCAGAGTCGGCAAAATACAAAGAAAGTTACGAAAATATAACAAAACATAAAAGTAAAATACAAAAACTGAATGGCTAGTGAAGATTTGTTCACTCAAACTTTGAATATATTAATTTATTCCGTAGGAACAATCCTAACCAGCCCAGTGGAATAGCTCAAGTGGTTGAAAGCCGTGAATAGCATGCAGGAGGTCTTGGGATCAAATCCCCGGGCTGGCTGCCTTTGCTTAAGTGGGCCTCACTCGATGTCCCTCCTGCATTAGGTGCCAAAACTGTACCCTCAGAATGAAGGTAAGCACCTGCAGTTTTTCCCCGGAATATACAGTCCAAGGAGAGGAAAAAGAAAGTATCAATCTTAGAAATCAAAAGAGCCAAGGCCACATCTAATGACATCGATACCCTGGTCCTCAAAATATCAAGCATGGATCTTGGTCCATTGCAATCAGATTTCAGTAATTCATATCCATAGCGAAGTAAACAAAATATCAAACATGGATCTATATCCATTGGAATCAGATTTCATAAATTCATATCCATAGCAAAGAAGTAAACAATATACAAACATGGATCTTGGTCCATCGCAATTGGATTTCATCAACAATTCATATCCATCGCAAACAAGTAAGAGCCAATAATCATAATGGACCAGTTTGATGAAAAAGTGAACTTGCAAAACATGTGATTTCACTGTTTCTGGAAAGGTTCGCTCTCAAATTGCATTAAGCCAACTTTAGGACACAAATACTGCATTTCTTGTCACGGTATGCTCCGGATTCTCTAAACAATTTAGAAAAATAAATTTCAAAATAAAACCGAGTTTAATGTCTGCTTAGTTTGTAGTTTAAAATCTAGTTAGTTTTAGTTCAGATTTCGAAAGGCCCGTGTGCCTATAGCTGTCCATGATCTCTATGTAACTCGCTTTCCCGGTAATAGTCAATATATCTTTGGAGGAAAATACAACCGAGTTTGAACCTCTGAATCACTAGTTGCTTTCAACTAAAGCTATAGTGCCACATGGACCAGCAATTAGAAACTAGGTTAGAAAAATGAGTAATGAGAATTTCAAAGTGTGATCCAGAGTTTGGCAGAAGGCAATGATGAATATGATTGATTTGATCCAAAGAAACACATGCTGCTCTGAAAGATTATCCATCAACATGATGCAGATTTGAGGAGAGCTCGAATACTCCCCTACACTTCTGAAAAACTGAAATGACTACAGCACTGATGATTTAGAACATCAATAGAACACCTGAATCATCCCCTCAACCAAGTGTTTCTGTATGACGAATTATCTCGTAATGCTGCATCGTGTGGCTTGTACTCCATCAGGTAACTAGCAGGAAGGTGAAGATGTTTCTTGATCGAATCTCTCAATACCATCACTGCCTGTATATAAAATAAAACCAAAACCCACATCAGCAGCTACTCAATTTGATATTTTAATATAAAACGTACATCAAAAGCCACAAATAAACCAATCATACAAATTCCAGTATCCACTCTAGATGGTCTACCCAATGACAAGCCAATCCCCATCCAAGTATCAATTAAGTAAAGAATCTCTAGTTTACCTCATCTAGAACTGTTGATCAATACACACAGCTAGGAGACCAAGAACTGGCACTACTCACCTGGCCATCAGAAGCATTCCTATTCCAAACACTGAGAATGTCCTCCCCAAAGCGAACACTTAATACAATACCACAAACATCGTCACCATAATCCAGCTGATCTCCTACCATTGCTAGTACCTGAAAGTTTCTAGATTTCAGGATTCTCTATTCTTTAACAAAAATACATGGCCACACAGATAATGACAATGGAATGTGCATGAACCAAAAAGTTAACATTTCTACTGTTCACATTGCAATTCACCGTCATTATTTTAACTAAAAAATACCCAAATAGTCTCTTCCATTAACTTGACAGTTTCATTCTCCATTTCATCGTTCTTGCCTGCGAACGCTGTTTTCTTGAACTGTTGTAACAATTTCACTCCAACCCAATAATCCAAGGAAGCAGGGTACACATGGAAATGGAAAACTTATGCTGCTTAATGGGAGCAGTTTCTTTATTTGGTCTGTGAAAATGAGTACAGGATGATAAAGAAACGAAGGACATTTGTTGTTTATAAAGGTTTATTTCTCTTAAAATCTGGACATAGCATCCACAAATTTTATTATATCCACGTAAAAGAAAGAAAAAACAAAATACATCTAACATGAAAGGGAAGCACATTCACATTTGTAACTGGAAAAAGAAAACCTGTATCTTGTATATAGCATTCAGATATAATTTCATTCACTAGCAGCACTCAATGAATAAATTGAAGCAGAAGAAGCAATATACATATATCTTGGCAAAAGTAAGCTTTATTAAATATTCACATTTTGGCTCACAGCGTGCAGCACAGAATTTGAACAGTTTTCAAGAATTAAATTTTGCCACGACAACTTTAGTGAAGGTCCAAGAAATATATTTTTTCCTAATCAGGGCAGTAACAGGGACTTGCAGATTATATCAGCAACAATGATGTCCAACAGATTCCGCAAATTTTCCATCTCAATCTGAAAAGATTCAAGACATCAGCATTGAGACATTTTGGCAACTACACACACAGACTGGGAAGTACAGGAGGGAACGTAACAGAACACAGAGACACAAAGGAAAGAGCCAAAGGCTGAAAGCTTCTTAACCAAGTGTCCTGATGCAGTGACAGAGGGATTGAAGTGTCCAACACAGACACATAAAACCACCAAAACAGCATTGTGGATACATAAATATCATATATATACATTAAAATTACAAAAATAAAATATAGACACAAAGATATGAATTTTTTGTACAATTAGAAAATAGAACTACATCAAACATACATAATGAGTAATGAGTAAATATAAAATTATAAATACAAGTCAAAGGATATGACTTCTCATGTATGTGACAATTCAATCCATATTTATACAAACGTCATGTCCTATTTTGATCACCATCTCATCAATTATTCGATTATTTATTTCAATGTATGTGTATTGTCCCTGTGAAAGTATATTTTATTCACAGGTATGTACCAATTGGTATCAAAGCTTTGCTCAGTCCATTGTTTCTGCTGTGTAGAAAAAGAAAATCATCTTTCACCCATCCAGGACACCAAAAACCCTTTAGCCAGTGGTCATGTTTCTTTATCTGGTAGCCAATGAATTACTTACAAAGTTACAATGAAAAATAAAATAAAAAAACAGGTAGAAGTATCAACACTAAGACTGACGTTTATGACATGTGTTCGATTCTTCTTCATTCACAATCACCAAGCACCTCAATAGAGTACAATGCTTCAATAATGTAATAAAGTCATGTTCATATAAGTGACTAATATAATAATAATTAGATATTATAAAATAAGATATTTAAATTGTACCAGTAGCACAACTACCTAGCCATTGACATAAAAGGGGATCAATTCCATTGTATCAATTGACTTCATTGTAATAGAAACATATCTTTTACATGAGTCCATTGAGTCCATTTCTAATCATGTTTGCAAACTTTCTTGTATATTTAGAAAAATAACATGGTATCAGACTGGGAAGACTCTGAATAGCAAAGTCTTGAATCAATTTGTTTGTCATATCAGAGGAGAAAGCCGGGGTGTATCATTTCATTGCTGTGTATTGGTTTGAAATGTATCAAAGCCCTCCCTGCCAAAGGCCCGACAGGCTCCAATTTGAGATGTCAAATAATGTCTTTTTCTGCTGACTTGTGAGCCACTCCCTAATTGGATGGAGAGATTCATTTAGAGAAAGGGGAGTGCGGCTCAGAGCATTGTCCATTTCCTGGGATCCAGATGATTTTACTTTGGAAAAGGGACAGAGATGCTTGAAGAAGCTTCCATATAGGGGATCCATAAGCAGGACGAGGCAGATGATCAAAGCCTCTAAACCAGTCCTTTTGGAAGTATTTGTGAACCAGAGCTTTCTTCCATCCATCACACTCACCAGTGACCATCCTCCATAACATCTTTGTGCCTAGTCCACATTTGCCAGAATTGAGTTCTTTACTCCTAACCCCCCATGGGATTTAGGGGCCCTGACTACTTGCCAGTTTACCAAGTGGAATTGCTTGGTTGTGGCTTTGCCCCCTTCCCAAAGGAATTTTCGGATTTGCTGGGCTATTTCTCTTTTAACACTCATCGGTGCTAACAGAGAGGAGTATTGAAAAACTGGGAGAGCCAAAAGAACTGCTTTAGCCAGCACTAATGTGCCTGCCGGATTCAACCATTGCACCCCCCATTTTGTGAATTTATCTTTGATCTTGGAGATTATTACAGCCCATTCCATTGCAGGGAGAGACTTTAGACAGATCAGGACTCCTAAATACTTGAAGGATCTCCAATTCACCACCAACGGAAATTGAAGAGTCCTTGCAATGACAGCAAGAGAGTGAGCATTTGTGTTCCAGGCATAAATGTAGCATTTGTTAAAATTTACTTTCCCACCTGAGATCAAGAGGAATTGATCCGGGATTATTTTGAAACGTTCTGCGATGACTGAGGACACTCCCCTGAGGAGCAGAATATCATCCGCAAACTGTGAGTGGTTGATTTGTCTAACTCCAGAGTCCAGATGCTATTTTGAGACCTGGGATACTTCCATTCCTTCTCTCCTGATCCAGTCTTATACACAAAACCTCTGCCATAAGAATGTAAAGAAGGGGGCAGCCTTGCCTGAGCCCTCTTGATGCTTTAAAAAACCCCAAAGGGAGACCATTTATCAAAGAGGCAATCCATGGAGAGCTGATGCATGCTTCAATCCACCGAATGAAGGAGGGGTGAAAGCCAAATTTTGCCATGACCTCAAGAAGGAAACTGTGACGTACCCGGTCAAAAGCATTCGCCATGTCTGTCTTGATTGTCATTCACCTATCTCCTCTGATCAATGAATCGCCTCTTGGACCAAAACAATGTTATCCCAAATTTGTCTTTTTGCCACGAAACCCCCCTGAGAAGGTGAGATCAATTTTGGTAGAATCCTTTGCATTCTTGTGGCAATAATTTTAGAAATGATCTTGTATGAAACATTACACAGTGAGATAGGTCTAAACCTTGAAAAAGTTGCAGCATTTCGTTCTTTGGGGATTAGGGCTAAAAAAGTTGAGATTGTTGCTCCTCCCATTCTATACATCTTTTGAACGTATCGAATCCTAGCAGACAGTGTTATCACCAGGAGCTCAGCGACGTCCATTATCTTCTCTCGTGAGGTTGGTAATTTCGGCCACCTCCTCAGGTCTAGATTTTTCTTCCGCTCTAGTGCAATGCCTCGTCGTCGGGGACATTCCCGCGCCCAGGAGGCCCATCCAGACTCACATGAACAGGAAATTCAGCAACTCCAGATCACTCACCAAAGCTTGGTAGCTCGAGTCTCTTATATCCTGGATATTCTGATTCAACACAGAACAACAATGCGCTAGCAACATGAGGAGGTGGATGCTATTCAAACGCAGGTGGAAAATTTACAAATCCAAATGGCCCAGGCTCCTCCAGAATCGATTGCACCTCCCTCCAATAGCGGCTCGTCTCCAACAGTGGATCAACCCCAGATAGACTTGAATAGACCAGCACCGGACACAGAAATCGCAGACATGGATTCTAGCAACAACACTCAGCAGGGTACTTAATGTTTTTCAAATATATATTCTAGGCCTTTTCTATAGAATAGTTACTTATAAATTTTGGAAAGTAATGCCTGCGAGCATAGTGTCAATAGGAAAATGGACAATAAAGTCGGGAGTGATACTGTTTCAGATGAAGGACATGCCTTTGGGCAATTTTGTATATTTTTGTTTCTCTCTATGTACTTCGACCGCCCTTCTTTATTCATAAAATATCCTCCAGTTTGTGTCAAAAAAAAAAATTGTATCAAAGCCCTGGTTGTTAGCAATTCAAGTAATCATTCACAGTAGAAGGAAATATGAATTAAGTTCTGATGCAAACCAGAGTAAATTTATGTCCGCCATAAGGAAAGATAGTTGTTGGAGCCATAAAGTGTCATTACAAGCAAATCAAAGTCACAATATGAAAATCAAGGGCATTGAAGCCATCGACCATAGAAGATTTGACCACTGAAAATGTGGAAAATCAGCCAATCTTGTTCCATCCACCATCATCAAACACCCTCATCTAAACTAGCTACCTTTGGAAGAAATCTGTGTGTAGGGAAAGTTGACTCTGTTGATTTTCTGAACCTAGCACCAGGGTATTAATTCCAAGTAAAAATTGATTATACTGAATAATATCACAGCTAGGTTATCAATGAAACAATTAAATCAGCATAAGGGTGACAACTCACACTTACTTTTCTGGTGGCTGGCAACTCACACTTAGACCCGATTTGCCTCCTACGCGGGGCCTCCTCTGATTTCAGCGGTTGCAGCTCCTATTCTGCCATCAAATATCTGCTTGCTCTACCCGTTGCAAACTCAGTCACTCATCCTGCTCACGGCGGCTCTTATTCTCTACCCAGATCTTTACGGTGGAGGCTGTCTTCTACAGTCGTCACACTCAGCCAAACGATTCACTTCAGCAGCCACCAATCACAACCCGATCTGACTCGGTCGATCCACACAGCATATTTGCAGCTCTTCTCAACAGTCAATTGACAGTCATACGTTGTTGTACGGCAGTTGTACCTACGGCCCGTATGGCTGTACGGTCCCTTTTTTTTATTATTTACCCTTCAACACACCTGAGAAAAATAACCTGCAGAATTCACGAACTGTGTGCAACCTGGTTTCCTCAGAGTCTCAGCTCTGATACCATGTTGATTTTCTCAGCACCAGGGTATTAATTCCAAGTAAAAATTGATTTTACTGAATAATATCACAGATAGGCTATCAACGAAACAATTAAATCAGCGGAAGCAAAATTCAGAAACAAAACACATTTACACACAAGACTTTTGGTTAAACAACCCCTGGAAAAATCCCGAAGGGAAAACCAGATCTGTGATGATTTTATTAAATAAAATCAAGGCTCCCATCCTGGAATAATGGCCCTTCTGAGGAAAATACAAATGCTGCAGCAAATAGCCTAGCCCACTTGGCTGTTATCTCCCTTGCTGCCCCCTGCACCCTTTCCTCGGCCCCTGCCCCTGCACACCTGGGTGCTCACACACTCTTCGTGTACCATCGCTGTGTCTCCTCTCACTTAGGCTCTCTTTAATAACCTTGAGTTTAACCTAAGTCCAAAACCCTAGATCTCCTAAAGTAATCTACGGATGAGATCTAATCTCGTGTTCACTTTAGATCTAACAGCTAGGACTTAATTTAATTACTAATGCCAATTACTTCAGCATTTAATTAAATCAAACTCACTTTCTTACAAAAGTACATTCACTTACATAAAGTGAATCTTCTAAGATTCTGAGAGGCAATAATGATGACCCCCACGTGTTGACACAGACCCACGTGGAAGTACCTGCCCGATGCTACCAAAAACATCAACAAACTATGCAAACCCCACAGCTGCCTTTTTGGGATTGAGGGATTAAGAACCATACACCCGCTATCAACAAGAAAGCCATCGCTGTCAAGACAAGCCGCCATATAAAACCACACATACTCTTATTCGATACTCATATTCTATGTATTCTTATTCTGTCACTTGTGTATTCTTCACAGTGATTGTTGAGATTATAACTCGGACGGGAACTTCTGCACAGGATTCGTGTGAACGTGCAAGAAGCAGTTCGAGATATTTTCGAAAAGTAAATTCTATTTTCTAATTCACTTTAGTTAAAAAGTGAAAGTCTTATTTTTAGCAATTGAGTATAAAAAGCCTATTTCATGCATGCATAACTTAGACTGGGAGAAATCTCAGATATAGATTAGGGTTTTGGTCTCAGCTAAAACAATAAAAATAGGCCAAGATAGAGAGTTCAAATGCACATGAACAGTTGAGCAGGTTGAGTGACAGAGAGAGAGAGAGAGGATTCAGGCAGAGGCAAATGTGGGCAGCAGCCAGCAGTCCATACAGGTGTCGTACAGTCCATACATGTGTACGGATCATTTCCATACATTCATATAAGTGTCTGTACAGCCGTACAGTGGTACATACAATTGTCCTGCAGGCCGTACAACAGTTTTCTGTTGTTTCTGGTTTTTTCCAGTAGGCTGTACCTTTCTGTCAGGATGTACAAGCTCAGTTCAGGGTGATTTTGATACCCATGCAGCTGCTGGTTTTAAGCAGCTTATGGACTGCACAGTTACCGGATTCGCCTTAGAGCACCCCATACCCGCACTGGAATCTTCTCAGAATCGGGGAATCTCAGATCCATATCGGATTCTTTGATTTTTTTGGTTTTTGGAATCAGATCCGTTTCAGGAAAAAAGTGGATCTGTTTCCAGTGACAGTTGTGGCAAATTTCGTATTTAATTCAGATTTCAGCAAATCTGTAACACTAAAGTCACATACTCTTAATATTGCACTCTTGATTGTTTGTCTGGACCAGCTTTGCAGATGTAATTTGTTGGATTACTAGAAACAAAAAAATAGTCATTCTTTACTTGAATTAGACAACAAGGCACCCACAAAGATACTAACACAGATTCATACTGTTTTACACAGTTTTAGCTAATGCGTCTATTGAAAGATAACTGTTGTATATGGTCTCTACATTAATAAAAATTAATTTAATAGTACAAAGAGGATAAAAAATATAAACAATAATTGGGACAAACATAAACTTGTTAGATTTCATAATGAGCATCATCATGCGTAATTGAAAAGTAACATATATGCACAATTTGTCACATGGATATGCTAACATGTATGGGCAAAGCATTTAATTGTTGGCTTTGTCATGACGGCCATCTAGCAGGCAAGAAAGCTTTTACTTCCTAATTTTATATTGGTTATTCGTGTTTTTCGCACTATGAAACTTTTGTGCTTAAAAAACACATGCTTATGATATGCACAGAGTTGGAAATCAAGACATGCTTCTTTAGAGTTTTTATTACCCTAAGAATTCTCTGAAATAGAAGGCAGTGATTTAGAAAAAAAAAATTATATATATATATATGATTCCCCAATTCCTAATTTTTGGACGAGTGCTACACCCGCACCGGATTCTTCTGCTGATTCCGATCGCACCCACGGTTTGTGTAACCTTTGTGGAGGTTTCCTTGTAAGTTTTTCGAAGGAATGAAAAGCTAGCCTTGAAGGAGTAATTACCTATATATGTGTGTGAAATTGTTTATACTTCAACTATTTGATTTCCAGCTAGTGTAATTAATGCTATGGTCTGAAATTTATTTCTGCATTAATTAAATTCAACAATCTACTTGTTTCATTGAGATCATAATGACTTCAGTCATCTGGGGCTTGAGATTTTTTACAGTTACAAGAGGAAAACACGAAGGGCAGAGGAAAACGAGTCTGTGATAGACAAAAGAGACATGAAGAATTAATAAGCAGAACAGAAATTGTCATACAGAGATGTGATTTTTCCTAGACACCAAAGATTAGCAGCTCTAACAAAGACACAGAAGCCAAGGTAATGAGTAAATCTGGGCAGCATTCAGTCAAATGGAGGTAGAACAATTGTCATTTTGTGCCCTATTCGAATTATTACTGAGGAACAGAAGATAGAAACCCATTTTTCAGAAATAGAGACAGTTTTACAAAAGAATTTATTCTCTCAAATTTAAACTGGTGTATAAAAGGGGGAAAATATAAAAAAATATTTTAAAGAAATTTCTTTATTATTCCTCAGTTCCAGAAATCTTCAACAGGATCAGAGAGAAATATTTAGTTTTAGAAATGCTTATACAGAAAAACACAGAATACAGAATTCTTTATATTTTCCAAATCCAGAATTGAAGAACAGATTTCTTACTTTCCAAATCCAGAATTGAAGTGCAGGGATATATATATATACACAGAGTTATTTAATTCCTAGAAGAAGAGGGGGCAGATATATAGGTTTTATTTTTTTCCTTCATTCCAAAAGTCATCTGAAGAGAAATCCTTTGGATTTTGTAGCAGAGAAGCCTTAATCCCCTACAGATGATTGAAAAAGATGACAATGAAATAGAGGAGGTTTTCGTGTTTTGAGAGTGCAAATATTTGAAAACAGATAAGGATCTAATGTAGATGAAGCTCAGTATTGATGGTTGCCCAGATACTTCAGGAGTTTGTGAATCTTAGAAATTATACTGTTACGAGGGTCATGAGATAACCAGAAGGAGCAATGTGGATGTAGCTCAACATGGATGATTTTCCAATGATTTGGGAGTTCAGGGAGGTGGAATCCGGGATTTTGGGAATTCAACTTGAGAGCTACACCTTTACAAGGGTTACAAGGTAGCTTGATGGTGATCTACCTGGTCTAGGAACTGTTCACGAAGAGAAGCTACTTAAGAGGTTTACTTCTAATGTTTAGTTGTCAATCAATTTTTTATTAATTAGTATTGTAGCCTTAAGTGGGGGTGTTAAAGTATAAGGCTTCAATAATGTAATAAAGTCACATTCATATAAGTGACTAATATAATAATAATTAGATATTAATAATAATAATAAATAATCTATTTTTAAGGTCATGGCCAAGCCAGACACCAAATTGGTGTATGAGACCCCCTCCGCCCAGCGATTTGACTGGTAAAGTCTACGGAGGTATACATACCCTACCCCCATCTGGATTTGAACATGTGACCTTTTAAGAGGAAACACATGTTCTTAACCATTAGGCCCACTCAGGCTGTAAGATAAGGTAGTTAGATTGTACTGGTAGCACAACTACCTAGCCATTGACACAAAAGGGGATCAACTCCATTGTATTAATTGACTTCATTGTAACAAAGGCATATATTTTACATGAGTTTATTGAGTCCATTTCTAATCATGATTACAATCTTTCTTGTATATTTAGAAAAATGACACTTTTGTCTTTTCTTGGATGCATATGATAGGGTGCCCACATTCTATCTTCTTTAGTATCTGCACCAGGTGGCTACTTTGTAATAATCACCACCAACAACAATTCATAATTGTTGGACAAAAATTGAAACTAATCCACTCTTAAAATAGTTAACATATACAAGCAGCAAATCTACAATCATTAATTCAATTCTATCAATTATCATTTGCAAGGGCCACCATTGGAGAATCTAGAGTTAATTTGGGCATAATATTCAAAACCCTTGTCATTCTACAATTATGGAGGCCAGCCTCACAATGCTGCTAAACTATCTAGCATCATCATTGCAAGGTCATTGTTGTCATTGTTGAGAGTATATATTTTGTTGGAGACATCAAAATTCATGAACAGAATTGTTGTCCTTGTACAATAAACCAAACTACAAGCAACTAGGGCAAAGTCAAAACCAATGTCGGGGTGAAGATATAACGTTGTGAGCATGGCATTCTCATTCGTCGTGGCCTTTCTTCATCAACACATCGCTACAAGCAAAAGAATAGATTATATAATACATAATAAACTTAGTTGTAGAGTATAAAATAATAGTATATAACATAAAAATCAAAGGAAAAGTGGAATCTAGCTTCTCATGGAGCTTAGGTCAAGCTTCTAACAATCAAGTGGAGGCTTATGCCTTGTTGCAAGGGGTTCAGGTAGCAAGGGACCATCACATTCAGAAACTCAATAATCTAGGAGACTCAAAAAACGCAATTTGGTACTTCACTCAGGGAACTTCTCCAAAAGATGCTCATCTATGTTCCATTGTAAGAAGGATCAAAGACACTCTACATAACATTCCTCGGACAAATCTTTTCCATATACTCCAAGAAAATAATGGGCTAGTTGATCACTATGCAAATGTGGCAATTACTTTGCAAAAAGGGGTTCTACGAATTAACAGGGTTCCCTAATTTAAACCAATCCCATAATGACGCATTACAAATCCAAATTAGTTAGACGCATCCGTGTGGCAGTCTCATGCAAGAGTGTTTTCATCATGAGGGAACGCCCCTCCCCATACCTTGCTTATTCGCTCCGCCTAGTTTTGGCATATATTCATCCATGGCGTTCATTCCAAGCTCGAGGTGGGATATTACTGCAGGACCGTAGATTCGCAATTTGGCTTCAATTTAATGTTTTCGTATGGGTCGTAAGTGGCATAAGGATCTCTGTTATAGCTTGTCCAGAGAGGTCTTGTCCTCAGCCACACTTCATCGTGAGAGATAGCGAAAGGTTTGTATGCCTTGTGAGAGCTTCGATTTGGTTCAGTGGCATGGGATTTAGTGGAGAGGCTTGTGTTTTAATGCTTTGGTGGTCTTTCACCATGAGGAAGAAAGCCGGAACAGGGTCGATCCGATGCTCATCTCAACAATTGAAAGGTATCTCTCAAGCTGGTTGGCATCTTGGGAAGGTGGTTGGGCAAGTTTTTCTTTGCACAGTGAGGGAAGCCTTTGTTTCCATTGAGGCCATGGCTCATGGAAATGAAGAGACAATGCAAAGATCTTCGAAAGACTTGTTGGAGGTTGATTCTATGCCCTCAGTTCAAAAGTGGCATTCATTCTCAAAATTTTAATTCAGCACAAAATCACCATGCGACAGGCCCATGATGAGGTGGGCGCTCTTCAACCTCAACTGGAAGCTCTACAGGTTAGGACTCAAAGTGCTCCAACTCTATTCGTCTCTAGTTAGTCTATGGATGCCTTGTCTCCCTCGGTCGGTAGTCCACTCCCAGATTTGAACACCCCCGCAACAAGATTTGGAAAGGAAGCTTCAAGATTCTAGGTCTTTCCTACTTCTGGTAACTAATGCAGTGCTTCTCCTCTTAATTCTCGACATATACTATAGAACCTACTCAATGCGGCATTGTATAGGTAAATATGCTAAAGAAATAATGATGTACTTAGTAGTAGTAAGGATAGGTAGTAGTTGTTCAGAGCCTCGGAATTTTGGCATGGTATCATCTGGGCTCCTATGATTGTAACTTTTCTGCGAGCTTCAACCGCACCTTTTTGCTAATACAGATCCCCTAAATTCTGTTTAAAAAAATAGCATATAACGTAAAAAAATAAAACCTATCACGATCCATCTTCTTTAAATATCCTAACAAAGAATGCTTGGCCTTGCACATGAGAGAGGCACATACCCTCGAAAATCACTCGCTTCAAAGACCTCATGTGACCACTACTTGGATTACTTCTTCCATCTTATGGCAAGAACTAATAGAACCAAATGCCCTACAACTACCACCCACTCTGATAACCACTATTGAACACTAGTACTCAACCCTATGCCACACTTATATCATATAGTGATGTGACAATAACTCAAAGGGTTAAACACACTCAACATCACCACAAGGTACTATCTTATAAACATAACTAGTTTCTTTAATAATACCCAAAATTCCTTGTATTATAGAAGATCTACTCCAACAAACATCATTAATAATATAGAGAGACTACATGTCATGGTGGGCCATACATTTTTCTCAAAGCTCTATGCCACCACCTTTCATCTGCAGTGATCTGAGGATCTCAAGAGGAGAAACCTTTGAGGTAGGGGGAAGACGGCTTTCAAGCCAAGGTACCAAAGGATGGATCATATCCTCACTCTGCAAGATATCATTGAGGAGGCAAGATATCGCTCTTTAAAAGTCTTATGCTATAAAAGTTCTGCAGAAACCTATGTTACAAAGGCTCAATAACACTAGTATCTCAAAGATTCTTATAGCCACTATTATGCAACTCTATAAGGTAGTCCTTGGTCGCCTTCATTCAACACATGATCTGTCAAAATTCATTAGGAGCACCATCAGGTTGAAGCAAGGGTGCCCCCTCTCACCCACCTTATTTAGGATCTACGTAGACAAGTCAAACACCTTCCTACACGAGCAAATCTAACCAAGCAATGGTTGTCTCCTCCATCATATCACAATCTCCATACTCCTCTTCATCGATGATGTGGTCCTCTTGGCCTCCACACTTGACGATCCACAAAGACAACGCGATACTCTCACGATGTTTTTCCACCTTCAAGAATCAACGATCAACCTTGGGAAAACCAAGGTGATAATCTTCAATTTCTCAAAAAAGTCCCTTTCAGATTCCCACTTTTACTTCTAGGGGGAGGAGGTTGAGATTACCATTGCATACACATATTTGGGAGTTCAATTTTCACAACCTAGGTTTAGTTGAGGCAGGTTGTCCAACCCCAAGTGAATAAGAAGTATGGGTCCCTCGCTCCTATAGAGTGTTTCCAACACCAATTTTAGAACATCTCATCCAAAGTAGACCTTATGGACTCTATCATCAAACTCACAATTTTGTACGATTCGAAGGGTATGGGGATCAAGCCTACTTGAGTTAGATTGGACTCACATCGAGAGAGTTCAAACCCTCTTGCTCTATTGCATCATCAGATGCAAGAGGGAAATCCGCCAGCCCATCATCCAGGCAAAGTTGCAACATACCCCTTCTGTATCAAGACTATCTTCAAATTGGTAGAGTTGTTGTATTGCCTTCGTAGATTTACAAACTCAACAACAGCTAGAGACCAGAACAAATATATTGCTTATTGATCTTTGGAAGCCTTCAGTGAGTCTACCCCCCTTTTCGAGAGAGCATTGTGTGGGTATTCAAATGTTCATGTTTCCTTTAATCAACCAGTATATGAATAAACCACCTTCCCTTGTTCAAGTTCTCCTTGGATGCTCCTTGCCACCTCTTGCCCAATAAGCAGAAGATGGATGGAGTTATAAACAGAAGATGAATGGGACTATCAAGAAGGGATATTTATAGACAATGTATTCGGGTCACTTGGCCATAAGCATCACTTGGATTTATTTTTGGCATTGTGATAGTTTTTCCTATATCATATGGATTAGCTTTGATCTTTTCTTTTATAGGAGTGGCGTTTGCACTACCACTATGTATTGTCACTTATGTACTAAGTAATCTTCTTAACCTACTTTTGGTCATTTGTTGGACATTAATAAACTAGCTCATCTTATATCCTATAAGGGTTTCAAGTAAAAGCACCAAATCATTACCATGGCAATATCCATTGTAGTCTAGGTTAAATATAGTACAAATATCAATGAACGAGTTTCTTGTAAGAATCCTACCATATGTCATACAAAACTTGGAAAAGGGTACGATTTTCAAAATCTGAAACACGGATGAAACGTGTCACCCCAAAAAAATTGAAAACATGGAAATGCAATATATAAAGAATACTATATATATAATAGATTTTTTTAAATAACACATCATCTAGAAAAAAAATAAGAATGATACAAATAAATGACAATTTAGAAGGAAACCCATGTCTATATTAACTCACACAGATGATTACATTATAAAAAATCTAAAATCAGCCTTCCTAGGTGAGGCTATATAGGAGTTGTCTAATTTTTCTAATTTTTGAACCCATATGATTACATTATGCAAAATCTAAAATCAGCCTTTCTAGGTGAGGCTATATAGGAGTTGTCTAAATGTTCAGTGATGAAATCTGAAATTCACAGAATTCAAAGGCTGGGCAAACAAAATTCATTCAAATTCACGAGGATTTTTCTACACTGTGTTTTTTTTAAAGATTCTTTAGTGTCTCTGCATTTGTATATGCCCTCCCACGAATGGATGCCTCGATTATATGCCCTCAAAGGTGCCCCAAGATGGTTGAAATGGGTTCTCTGAAAACGACTCCAAAGTGCTTGCATCTTGTCAAAAACATCATCCAATTGCCTCTGCACATTCATCGGTGAAAGGTTGATTGTCGGCTTGCCTTCATTCACCGCCAGAAGGATTGTGATGGCCTTCGTCCGACATCTCGTGCCTGCGACCCTAAGTCTTTCCTACCATACATATCTCATCGCCAACCTTCGAGCACAATCTATATGTAATATGACCTATACCATAAACATAGCTTAACATTGTTTATAATTATATGTATAAAACTTCTATATTTGTAATTATAAGTTAAAACTTATATAATAATAATACATAATTTCTAATATATTTATAAAATATATAAAGTTAAGTTATAAATGTTATTAATTTGACTTTTATATTTATAAAATTATACTATATATAATTAATTTTATTTTTTTTTAATATTTGTATCGTTTCAAAAAAGTTATATTATATAAATAATTTAAAATTAAATTTACATAAGTTATACACATATTAAAATTGTATAGTTTGTCAAATTTTATCACTTAATTTTTTATTGTCGAATTTTTGTCAAACATCAAGGTTGTCGAATTCGAACACGAACTCAAACCAAGTGACTTCGGCTATATGTACTAAAATATAACATGAGCTAAAGCCTCATACATATCCATCTCATCCTAATCTTCACTAAAAAAAAATTGAACAAAATGCATGTAAACAGGTGGATCATGGAATGGAAGAAGAGGTTTCAATTCATGACCATCATCAATATTAATAAGAGCAACATGAGAGAGTTCCAAGTCTAAGAATTTGGGATCCACATCCCACTCTTTATGAGCCCCACTTGAATATTCTTCACCCCTATAGGACACAAGGAGCATGTTTGAAATTTGAATACACAGACAAAATCCTCAACCTTCTACAATCCCAACTTGTTGTGCTTCGATGAATGAATGAAACTGTAAGTACTCCAATTCCTTTCTACTGATGAAGAGATTGCCACTTGTGAGAGAATTTGATTGACAAGGTTCCCAACTTGTTCTGCTTCATGGAATGAATGAAACCATAAGTACTTCAATTCCTTTCTACTGATGAAGAGATTGCAACTTGTAAGAGAATATGATTGATAAGGTTTTTCAAATGTACACCATTTGCCCCATGACAAATCAACCATCTAACCGAGCTCATGGTCCTCCTCTTATCAAAAGAGGATGTCTAAAAACTCATTCAATCCTCATCAAAACTCTCTTCACTCCATTGGCCACCTCCCTATCCTTATGCAAGCCTTCTTCTTACCATTACTTTGAGCAATGAGGCCTTCATCATAAAATTTCAAATTCAAAACATGTGCCTTCATCATAAAATTTCAAATTCAAAACATGTGCCAAAGTGTTGAATGGTGTTGAAATGGTTCCACCTCTAAACAATGATTAACCTCAAAAGTTCTGCAAAAGCAACATCGACAAAATAATGAGAAGGAACCTACTATGAAATAATTTCAAGGTTTTCTCAACCATGGTATCCATGTGTTGACCCCTCAACATGCCTATATGTGCATATGGGGATTAAGCCCTTAGCTTCCCTAGTTTCCCATAAGGATTAACATTGACTTTCATAGGTGCTTGGTGATATGGCTTTATGAACATTCGCTTTCCATAGAAGCTAACACCCTTAGGATGTCATGATTTAAGATGGATATATCGTAGCAGTTGGTTTTCCTCCCATCTATCTATGCCTCTACACGTGGATAGCAATGGAATCTTCGAGCACTAGCAGAGTTTTGCTCTTCGAAAAAGGAAAGGCTTTAGTGACTCCATACGTTGTGTTACCTCCCAAACCTGCACACAAAGATATTTGAGTCCCTAAAAGAAGTTCAATCCAATGTCACCTCAAGCAATTCTTCCTCACTTTCGGGTAGTTCTTTTCCGACTCAAAAGGGGGAAACTCAATAAAATATACTTTATGATGTTCTTTAAAAAAAAGGGATGGTGCACTGTCAAGACCAATGTCTATCCAAGTGGGAAATTGCTGAAATAATTAAAAAGTACCTAGGCAAGTGTTTCTCATCACCTAGGCGCCTAAGGGGTGAGAAAATGCCTAATGTGGACCCCAGTCATTTAATTCATGAGATGTAAATTAAAAGGCAACTTTTTGAACTTAGGGAAAGCGGGTGACTTAAGTGATTTAATCTCCACCACTTATCTCGTATAATCTCAGCTTGGATGACATGACCTTTCACCTTCAACTCATTGAGACGATTAGGGTAAGGAGGGCACACCCTTTGAGGGTTGTTGTTACATTTTTTGAGAGAGTTGGAAAGAGAGAAGTCGAGTAGACAAAGAGAGGAGCATTTGTTGCTAAGGGCATGCATACCGAGGCAAGCTTGGGCATGCAAATTGAGAAGAGAAGTACAGCAGTTTATGGAGGCCATACTGTACAGATTTTGAGCAGACCGTACAGCTGAAGATTGGCATGGATTTTGAGGTGAAGGTACAGCGCATTTATTGGGTCGTATTGTACGGATTTATGAGGGTCGTACTACTGTTTTCTTGCACATAAATCGAGGAGTGATTGTTGTGCATTTTTCGGGAAGGTTGGCACGCTTTCCTAGGCCACCGTACAATTTATTGCACAAAATTCAGATTGCTGCTTTTGGCACGAATTTTGAGGGTATCCGTACAACAAGGGCAAAGAAATCGAGGAGCTAACCTGTGCACATGTACAAGAAATTCAGGGATGAATTTAAAGGAGTTTGGCTAAGAATTTGAAGTGTAAACTTGGCACGGTTTTCGAGATAAGTCTATATTTAATTTATGAAATTAATGATTGCTGTAAAAGACATTTTCTCAGAGCTCTAAAATAATAAAAATCCCTCTCTCACTAGTTTTCCCCTTGTAGGTTTTTCCAAGGTCACTGTTAGACCAAAAATCTTTGTGCATTTTATTTTTTGAATATGGTGTTGCTGATATAATTTTATTTATGCATTAAATGTTGTTCAGAATCCTCATGTTTCAGTTCTGAAATTTTGTTTATATG
This sequence comes from Picea engelmannii, assembly GCA_009831015.1. Taxonomy (NCBI): domain Eukaryota; kingdom Viridiplantae; phylum Streptophyta; class Pinopsida; order Pinales; family Pinaceae; genus Picea; species Picea engelmannii. The sequence continues at coordinate 109,638 of ML779619.1, read as the reverse complement.
CTGAGTATTTATGGCTGTCGTAAATCTGGGTTTTGGGCATTAAACACTGCTAAAAAACAGCGAGACTTGATATTGGGTGGGGTCTGAAAATTTACATGGTATCAAAGCTGAGTTGAAGACAAGTGCAGATTTATATCAGCAAGATAGAGAAGAGGACATAAGCTACTTCCCCGGACAGATTTTTGGAACTTTTATTTTCAGTTGAGAAGGGTCAATGGCTACTGGTTTAAGGGTTGAGGACAGACTTGATGGCGCGGTAAATTTTGGTGCTTGGAAGGAGAGAATGATTTTGATTCTGTAGGAAAATGAGTTATGGGACATTGTTGAGAACTCCACAACAAACCGAGTAAATATACCTACAGATGCTACTCTTCTAGCAGCCGACACCAAGAAGAGTATCAAGGCTAAAAGAATCATCCTTGATGCCATCAAGGACCATTTGATTCCTCATGTGACAGGGAAGACAAATGCCTATGAGATGTGGGAGTCGTTGACGAAGTTATATCGAAAAGTACAAATGAGAAACGGAAGATGGTTCTGAGAGAGAAACTGAAAAGCATTGAAATGACCAAGGTTGAAAATGTGGTCACACATCTTACCAGGTTGACACAGGTGAGAGATGAACTTGGAGTCGTCAGGGAGGCCATTGTTGACAGTGAACTTGTGAGGACATCATTGAATGAGGTGACAAAACAATGGGTTGTTTTTGTTGAGGGCATTGTAGCTAGGGAGAATCTTCCCAAGTGGGAAAGTCTTTGGGATGACTTTGTTCAGGAGGAGACCCGGAGAGGTTATGTGCATGGCAGTTCATCCACTGGTAATGACGAGGAGAATGTCGCTCTTGTTGCTAACAGCAAGAAGAAATTCAAAAAGGGTCCTAAGCGAGGAAACAAACCAAAGAGTGAAGGCAAGAAGGACATGAGCAAAGTCAAGTGCTTTGCATGTCACAAGTTTGGGCACTATGCAGGACAGTGTCCTAATAAGAAGAAGAGGCAGGCAGCAGCTTCAGCAGAGGTGGAGGACTTTTCCACCAGGTTCGATAAGGAGTTTTCATTAGTGTGGTGTCTTTCCACTAGAGCCACACATTCCAGTGTTTGGTATATTGATAGTGGTGCCTCCCGCCATATGACAAGTGTTTGTGAACATTTGACAGATCTTACACAGATTGGTGATCTTGAGGTAGTGCTTGGAGATGACTGGGTGGTCAAGGCAGTTGCTAGTGGGACAGTATCATTTCAGAGGGAGTCTCTACCTCCCATATTGTTGAGAGATGTCCTATATGTTCCTAGCTTGAAGAAGAACTTGATTTCAGTTTCTACTATTGAGGAGAGGGGATATGAGGTGTTGTTCTGTGATGGACAGGTGCTCTTATTTCCCAAGGGGTCCAGTATCACTTCGGCCAAGGTGATTGGGACTCAACATGAGAAGTTGTACAAGCTCATGTTTCAGCCAGCTAGTGCATTATATCATACTACCATCAACAGTGATCTTTGTGAGCTATGGCATAAGAGGATGGCCCATTTGCATCATAGGGCTCTGAGGATACTAAGGGAGATTGTAACTGGAATGTCAGAGTTCAGTACAGAGCACCAAGAGTTGTGCAAGGGGTGTGCTTTGGGAAAGTACACCAAGACTGCTTTTATCTGCTTTTATCCAAGCAATGACAGCAGAGCAGCAAGTATAATTGATCTGATTCATTCTGACGTATGTGATCCTATGTCTTCTGCATCTTTGAGTGGTTGCTTATACTATGTCATATTCATTGATGACTTCTCTTAGAAGTCTTGGATTTTCTTCATGAAGACCAAAGGATAGGTCTTCAATCGGTTCCAAGAGTTCAAAGCTCTTGTGGAGAACCAGACTGGGAGGAAAATCAAAGTACTAAGGACAGATAATGGGGGTGAGTATACCTCCAATGAGTTTAATGACTTCTATGCAAGAGAGGGCATCAAGAGGGAGTTGACTATTCCTTACAACCCACAGCAGAATGGGGTTGCTGAGAGGAAGAACATGGCCATAGTTGGGGCTGCGAGAGCCATGTTGCATGATCAGGGGCTGCCACTCTTTCTTTGGGTTGAGGCATGTTACACTGCAGTTTATCTGCAGAACAGGAGTCCACACAGAGCATTGAGGGATAAGACTCTTGAGGAGGCTTTCTGTAACAAACATAATAATATATAATTATATTATGAAAAGATGTAAGGATGTGTCTTATCAAGGAGACACGACCCTTCATGTGAAAGGGCACCTTGCCTACTATATAAGCAGGGACCTCATTGTAACATGGGACACAAAAAATTCATTCTATCAATATATATATATATTATAATACATCTATCTACAATACATTTTAATACAAACATAGACTTTTGTCCATTACAGTGGTATCAGAGCTATTCGACCCTCTAGCCATCAACCGCTGCACAGTCCATCCATTAAGCTTAGGTCTTGAAGTCATGGACACATATTTCCATGAAATATTGGAATTCCACAAAACTCAACAAAAATTATTACAGGAAACGAGGGGAATAATTATAAAATCGCTAAGGGTTTTTGAAACACCGGATTTGGCACCTACAATAGAATCAGACCTTGACGTAAAAAAAAACAGCAATGAAGAATGTTTGAACGAGGAAAAGCAGAAAGTCACTGGTTTCGTAAATGTTGAAGGCCAAGTCCGTGAGGCCTCAGAAAAACTTGAGAGTGGTAAAGACTGTCGAGATGTAAAGGAGAACGAAGACCACGAGATTGAATGCAAGTTTGTCTTGAAAGAAGCAAGTGCAATTAAATCTCGAAATTATGGTCAAAGTAGAACCCCATCTCCAAGTCAACACATTCATGGCAACGAAAAATATGAAGAAATACCCAAAGAATTTTTCTACCCAAATTCAAACAGATTCATGGCATATCTAATTACAATTCCCGCATCTGATTTCATATATGATCAAGATTTTGTTAAAGAATTGCACCACCCAGAAGATGTGCAGTTCGATCTGATAATGAGAAAGGAAATGGAAGAAATTCATTATGAGGCAGAAGTGATTATAGTAGAGGATACATTGTCTCTTGTTCCTAAGAATCGGTCAGCTACAAAAGAAATTATTAAGACAGACGATGACCTAGAATTCCTCAAGCAACAAACCAGACACGTAGAGGATGCAAATGCAGCCACAATTTATCCATCTGGCAATCATCAGAATGGAAAGGCTGGTATCATCGGAATGGAAAGGGACGCCCAACATTTTGTTAACACGGGCGCCCGACCATAGAACCTTATCAAAATGTAGAATATACAGTTGTTCAAAGTTCAAACCGCCATTGACTACTTAGTTGCAGGCCTTCAAAATTCATCAATACGCCTGAGAATTGGTTATTGGCTCACATTCGCGTAATCATTTTAGAGGATACGACGTGTCCGTACGATCACGTAATCATTTCAGAGGATACAACGTGTCCGTACGATTATGTACGACTCGAACCGTACAGTGATGGGTGAGGATTATAAACCAAAAAAAATAATAATAACCTTAGGCTTAGCAAAAAAATCTTTTCATTATGCTTCGAGGACAAAGCATTCTTTAAGAGGGCGGCAATGTAACAAACATAATAATATATAATTATATTATGAAAATATGTAAGGATGTGTCTTATCAAAGAGACGCGACTCTTCATGTGAAAGGGCACCTTGCCTACTATATAAGCAGGGACCTCATTGTAACATGGGACACAAAAAATTCATTCTATCAATATATATATTTTATAATACATCTGTCTACAATACATTTTAATACAAACATAGACTTTTGTCCATTACACTTTCTCTGGGAAGAAGTCTGAGGTTGGGCACTTTAGGATTTTTGGGTGCCTTACATATTCACATGTCCCTTCTGAGAAGAGGACACAGCTAGAGCCCACAGCAGAAAAGGGGATTTTTGTTGGGTATAGCGAGACTTCAAAGGCTTTCCGCATATACGTCCCTTCCTTGAGGAAAACAGTTTTGAGAAGGGATGTGAGATTTGAGGAGGATAGAGCCTTTAGGAAGTCACGAGGGACTGAGAGGGGTGAGCAGTCAACACCTCAAATTCAGGTGAGTCCACAGCAGACTTCAGTGACGCAGAGTTCAAGTCCACTAGCTTCGGTGACGACTGGTCCACAGGTTACAGGGCCACAAATGTCAGGATCACAGGTTACTAGTCCACAGGTTTCAGGATCAAGTGCTCTAGATTCTACTTCAGGTTCACAGTATTTAGGTCATGGGGTTGAGCAGGGGGAGTCCCCTCACAGGACACTACTTCAGAGAGGAGGAAGCCCAATTGGCTTCAGGACACTTTGAGGGAGGCACAGAGATATGTGGGGAATCCCAGGCAGGCTGTGAGGGAAAGTAAACCTCCTGAGAGATTTTGCAGCTACATTGCGATGGTGAGCAGCATCAGGGAGTCTGAGCCTTCCACTTTTGAGGAGGTTGTTGGCAGACAGGTTTGAAGAGATGCCATGATGGAAGAGTACAATTCCATCATGAAGAATGATGTTTGGGAGATTGTTCCTAGACCTGAGGGGAAGTCAGTGGTGACTTTAGGTGGCTCTACAAACTCAAGTATGTTGCAGATGGCAGCATTGAGAAGTACAAAGCTCGTTTTGTGGCTAGGGGGTTCTCACAGGTTGAAGGAGTTGACTATGATGAGACCTTCGCTCTAGTTGCTAGATATACCTCGATCAGGGCAGTGATCTCTATTGCAACATATATGGGTTGGAAGATCCATCCGATGGATGTGAAAACCACATTTCTAAATGGTCACATACAGGAGGAGGTGTACATTGAGCAGCCATTGGGCTTTGAGGTGCACGGGAGAGAGTCTCATGTGTGCAGACTGAAGAAGGCATTGTATGGGATGAAACAAGCTCCCAGAGCTTGGTATTCTAGGATTGATGCCTACTTCCAGCAGTTGGGCTTTGAGAAGAGTGAGGCGGATCCCAACCTGTTCTTCATTGTGGTTGGAGAGGATCCTCTCATACTCTTGCTATATGTTGATGATCTTTTCATTACAGGGGCCAAGAGACTCATTACTAGTTGCAAGGAGAGCCTTGCTTCAGAGTTCGAGATGACAAATATTGAACTGATGCATTATTTTTTTGGGTTGGAGGTTTGGCAGGATCCTGGACACATCTTTCTGGGACAGGGAAAGTATGCTTGTGACATTCTGAGGAGATTCCAGATGGAGAATTGTAGGCCCGTAACCACACCCATGATTACTAACTGGAAGAAGCTTCATGCTTCTGAGTCACAGTTGGTTGATCCCACTTTATATCGCCAGTTGATCGGTTCATTGATGTATTTGGCCAACACCAAACCAGATATTTGTTTTGTTGTCAACACTCTTAGTCAGTGTATGGTGGAGCCTAGGAGAGTGCATTGGGTGGCAGCAAAACATGTGCTCAGGTATCTTTGTGGTACAGTGGATTATGGTTTGGACTATCTGAGAGGGGATGGAGTTCGATTGGTGGGCTATACAGATTCGGATTGGGCAAGATGTGTCAGTGACCGGAAGAGTACTTCTGGATGTTGTTTCGGATTGGGCTCAATAATGGTGTCTTGGTTCAGTCGGAAGCAAAAGTCAGTGGCTTTGAGTTTTGTAGAGGCTGAGTATATGGTTGCCAGTCATGCCAGTTGTGAGGCCCTTTGGCTTTGCAAGTTGCTGGTGGGATTATTTGGTGTGCAATTGAGACTCACTATGATTTACTGTGACAATCAAAGTTGTGTCAAACTCTCTGAGAATCCAGTTTTTCACGACAGGTCTAAGCACATTGAGATTCGATACACTTCATCCGGGATTATGTTCAGAGAGGAGCAGTTGAGCTACAGTACATATCTATAGATGAGTAGGTTGCAGACAGACTCACTAAAGCTTTGGGCAAAGGCAAGTTTGTATTCTTCAGGGACAAGCTTGGAGTGGTGAGTAACACCTTCCTCGATAAGAGGGAGTGTTGAAATAATTAAAAAGTACCTAGGCAAGTGTTTCTCATCACCTAGGCGCCTAAGGGGTGAGAAAATGCCTAATGTGGACGCTAGTCATTCAATTTATGAGATGTAAATTAAAAGGTGACTTTTTGAACTTGGGGAAAGTGGGTGACTTAAGTGATTTAATCTCCACCACTCATCTCATCTAATCTCAGCCATTGGATGAGATGACCTTTCATCTTCTCATTGAGTCGATTAGGGTAAGGAGGGTGCACCCTTTGAGGATTGTTGTTGCATTTTTTGAGAGAGCTGGAAAGAGAGAAGTCGAGAAGACAAAGAGAGGAGCATCTGTTGCTAAGGGCACGCATACCGAGGCAAGCTTGGGCACACAAATCAAGGAGAGAAGTACATCAGTTTATGGAGGCCGTACTGTACGGATTTTGAGCAGACCGTACATCTGAAGATTGGCACAGATTTCGAGGTGAATGTACAGCACATTTATTGGGCCGTACTGTACAGATTTATGAGGGTTGTACTACTGTTTTCTTGCACATAAATCAAGTGATTGTTGTGCAGTTTTCTGGAAGGTTAGCATGCTTTCCTAGGCGGTCCTAGTCATTTATTGCACAGAATTCGGGCTGCTGCTTTTGGCACAAATTTCGAGGGTATCCGTACAGCAAGAAGGGCACAGAAATCCAGGAGCTGACCTGTGCACATGTACAGGAAATTCGGGCAGGAATTTTGAGGAGTTTGGCTCAGATATTGAAAGTGGAAACTTGGCACGTTTTCGAGATAAGTCTGTATTTAATTTCTGAAATTAATGACTGCTGTAAAAAACATTTTCTCAGAGCTCTGAAATAATAAAAATCCCTCTCTCACTGGTTTTCCCCTTGTGGGTTTTTCCAGGGTCACTGTTAGACCAAAAATCTCTGTGCATTTTATTTTCTGAATACGGTGTTGCTGATATAATTTCATTTCTGCATTATATGCTGTTCAAAATCTTCATGTTTCAGTTCTGAAATTTTGTTTATATGCTGAGTATTTATGGTTGTCATAAATCTGGATTTTGGGCATTAAACACTGATAAAAATCAGCGAGACTTGAAACTGGGTGGGGTCTGAAAATTTACAGAAATGGCATCCAGATCAACAATCAAGAAGGTTCGAGCAATATGGAAGAAGACATAGTTAGGCTGTTATAAACATGCTCTAACCAACCACATGGATTTACTTCAATATGTAGAAAATTAGAGGGCCCTTCCTAAGATGCTCCTCACAACAAGTACAAAATCATCGAAGTAATAATGAGAAACCATGAACAATTAAAGGACAGCCACATATGAAACCATAAATGAAGTAGACAAAGTAGGACAACCTTCTTATTGAACAAACAGATAACAATACATCAAGTATTCAAGATTGATTTCATCACAAGATCAAGAGGACCTAAACATGTCACACTTAACCTCCATCCCTAGCTAGGGCAGCCCTCAAAAATAGAGTGAACAGCTTTAACCAAAAAATTACAGCAGCAAATATCCTTCAATAAGTATAATGATTACAACAAGACAAAGGAAGGGTTTCACCTCAACCCTAATGTCTTCTTTTTAGAGAAAATTTTCCCTTCTTCAAAGATTACACCAGCAGATTTGAACAAGTAATTTCCAACCATCCAATCCACCCAAAAAAACAAAAGAAATATGAAGAACCTCACATTGAAATGCCCCTTAACTTCTTCCTCCCAAAGATCTTCAACTAAGCTTGGAGGGGAACTCCCACACTTCCATCCATGTCTTTAGCAAATGAATCCCTCCTCTATTTATACATTTCTATTCCAAATTAGGGTTTAGTTCCTTTAGGGTTTAAAAGAGGAGGAAACGATATTTTATTCCATGAAAATTGTCCTCCCACATAGGGCACACCTCCCTAGAGATTTCTTAGGTACTTCAAGGCCTCTTTAACCCTTGCACTCTTCTTAGAAAGCTCTCCAAACCCTAGCACTTGTCTTCTAGATTGAATGTTATGTTACATTTGACCCTCCTTTGGCTTATAGGTCCAATTTAGACTTGGGACCCCTCTCACTTTTGCATAGGTCCACTTGTAAGTTGTCACCTTTCGCCTTCTTTAGAGTATGCATTAATTCTTCATCTGAGGGCTTGGATCATGTCAATCATGTCACAACTCACATGGCAGCTCCTCGTGCAAAGGGCTCTCCTACAAATATGCATAACATGCCTTGAATGAAATGCCCCCAAATACATCAAGTGAAGCATGCCTCCAAATATGTGGATTACACTTTGAATAATGTGTGATGCCCCCAAGGGGCTTCCTTTGACCGCAAAATTGCTTCCTAGTGCTACTGGCACCAATTCAAGCAAGGTGTTCCTTGTTTGGCTCCTTCCTTTGCTATCTATCATGCTCAGGGCGTCCTCTAAGTTAGAGCATTTTGCTCCTTTAGGGTTTATCTTGCCACATGCCATGCCCTAGAGTTTTAATGAGGTAGGGTGTTCATCTTCTAAGGCTTTATTTGACCACTACCTTGCCATGAGTCATGCTTTGGAAATCCTACAATGTAAGGCATTCCTCTTCTAGGTCCTCTTCTTGTTCATCCTCCATTCATGTGGCTCTGGATCTTGGGTTCAACATAGGAACAAGGATCAAATGAGTGTCAAGTGTGCCCAAGAGGAATCTTGTGGTGAAATATGTCTTCGTGAGTGTCTCCATCAAACCCTAAATGATCCTCCATACCTTTGTCCTTTCCCTTGTGAATATGAAGTGCAAGAGCATTTTAGAAAAAGGTGCATGGCTTGCCATTGAACTCCAAGGATCTGTTGTAATGGTGAGAGAAGAAAGGCCCATAAAAATGTGAAAAGAACCACGCATTTTCAAGGGGTAATACATTGTTAAGCTTCCAAGACCCAATTCTACAAGCATTCAGTATCAAGATGGAAGTGAAATCTTTTAGGCTCTTAAATGTGTCTCCTTATTGAAGGAGACCTTTGTTTCAAGAATTGGCAGACCATCATGTTCCCAACTAAGGCCCTAGAAAACAAGTCATCACAAAATCCGGTGTTGAATGATGAAATATGGAAAATCTTGTTAGTTGAATCTTGAGTGAATTTTGAAATTATAATTTCTTTGTATGAAACTTGATAAAGTTGAAACCACTCTCAAACATCCTAAAGTAGTAAATGATAATTACAAAAGTTTAAGATATGTAGAAAGGAAATATAAAGGAAAGTAGAGACTTTACTTTAACAATTTAGCATTACCATTCATCTTTCTACCTGTGAACTGCTTTGATTATTTGGCTACGATTTCCTTCGTTTTTTGGGATGCAATTTACTGTTTTCAGCATCCTTCGTTTTTTGGGATGCAATTTACTGTTTTCAGCATCTTTCACCCTTCATTTTTTGAGGTGTGATTTCCTCTTTCACCCTTCATTTTTTGAGGGGCGATTTGCCCAGTTTGCCTTCATTTTTTGAGGTGTGATTTGTCCATTTCACCTTTGTTTTTTTGGTGTGATTTCCTCTTTCACCCTTTCTTTTTTAGACATGATTGTTCATTTTCCCTTCATTTTTTGAGGTGCGATTTGCCCATTTCGCCTTCATTTTTTGATGTGTGATTTACTCATTTCACCTTTGTTTTCTAAGGTGTGATTTGACCATTTCGCCTTTGTTTTTTGAGGTTTGATTTTCTCCTTCACCCTTTGTTTTTGGAGGTGTGATTTCCTCTTTTCACTTTCTGTTTTTTAGGTGTGATTTCTTCTTTCGCCCATCATTTTTGAGGTGCAATTTCCTCTTTCACCCTTTGTGTTTGAGGTGCAACTTACCCATTTTACCTTCGTTTTTTGAGATGTTATTGCCCCTTTTCACCTTCATTTTTTGAGACATTATTGCCCCTTTTCACCTTCGTTTGTTGAGGCACAATTTGCCCCTTCTCCCTTCATTTTTCTAGTTGTGAAATGGCTCTTCACTCTTCAATATTTTAGATGCAAATTGGTCCTTCATCTCCACACTCTTTGATTTCCAAACATTTACTCTAAAAACATTAAAGTTTTTAAAATTGACACAATATATCTTCATGCTGGGAATTTTATTGTCAAAATGCATAAATTGAATAAAATTTCAATTGAGATATGGGTTTTATGCAGCATTGTAGAGAAAATAATGAATACTTTGCCTTTCAAAGACTTTGAAGGCACGTAGTCCAACTATTGATTTATTGGTTTTCAACTAATCTGATGTAACTGTGTATATAGTGAGTTGTGATTGTGATTGACAGTAACAGGTCCAAGGAAAGGGGAAAATAGAGAGGGAAAAGGAGAAGTATCTCCCATAATTTCGATGAAATAGGATGACAATCGAGAAATAGAAATAACAACAATGATCAAGGCCTTGAATCTCACAACAAACATGCCTCACCATAATCAAATGGACTACTATCTAGGATGTACAAGCATGAAATTCCACCAAAAACAGCAAATTCAACAAATAAAGAAAATCACTACACGGGATAAATTATATGGCTAGGAAGCTTTGCATACATAATGATGTTGCCCTTGCAAAATTGTTCACCCACCCAAACCTTGATTAGCTAGTACAATGATCCACTTTGAATGATGCACACAAATATATCAAGACATTGTGAGACTTCTCTTCTTTCACATCTAGTGCTAGTCAAGCTCATGACGACTCCTAACTTAAAGGAAAGCAATTCCACCAAAACCAGCAAATTCGACAAATGAAGAAAATCACTACAGGATAAATTATATGGCTAGGAAGCTTTGCATACATAATGATGTCTTTGCAAAATTGTTCCCCCATCCAATCTTGATTCACTAGCTAGTGCAATGATCCACTTTGAAGGATGCACACAAATATATCAAGACATTGTGAGACATTTCTTCTTTCACATCTAGTGATAGTCAAGCTCATGACAATTCTTAACTTCAAGCACATGTAGTAAAGACAATTCATCATATTAGTGGTTATTTTATTTTAATTATAATGAACTTATTCCAAGATGGAAGAGGATAATCACAGTAAAGCTGAACAATCGAGAGGAATGTGAAGAGTCACCCTTTGTAACTCCCTATTGAGCTCTTCTATATATACATGTATTGAGCCATTGTTAAAGGACCTTTCTGGACAAGAGGAACTTAAGAGGAGAATTGTGTGATCCAGATTTCAAGCTCCCATTGGGAAAATATAATACACTGATGTAGATTTGTGGTGAAGAATTGTGTAATTTCATTTAATATATTCCCTCATGGCCAATATATGAGTATCCTAGTTATAAATGAGTATTCATTAAGTTTGATATTGCTTTTATGTTTTCCAAACACACAGAAGATTGATGAATGTAAATTCTGGATTTATTGATTTGTGTAAACATGGTAGATTCAAGAGTGAAGAGGCACAGAAATGTGTATTTCAATTTTCAAGCAAATTCATTGATTCCACCACTTGACCTTAAATCTTTTCGTCTAGTAATTTCAATTCTGCAATTTCATTTATGTGTTCAAAACCCCCACAAACCTTATTCCAAAAAACCATAAAAACCAAATATACTAAATTCAAAACTGATAAGCTGGCACTGCAAGCTAGAGGAACCATCTTAAGGGTGAAGACTCTGATTTTGGCATCTTCATTTTATGAGTTCCATGTGAAATTTGACTCGGAACATTTTCCACATCAACACCATGCCATCATAAACATCTTCCAAAAAAGGTTTGTCTATGTCTACCTTTTGGAGAATCTCAAATGCAGGGCATGTGAATTTGAATAGTATATCTATCTTGCCCCACCAATCCTCATCAATCAACAATCTACACACCATACTTCCCCTCTGAATTTGGTTGTCTCCATTCAACCCAAAGATCACCACCACCATAGAAAGAAATGAAGATTTAACATCAACAAGGCAACGCGACATGATGACGTTTGACGCTTATCTTGTTTCTGCAACTTTCACAACTCCAATCTTCTCATATATTACTCAAGACTAGTGGTGGTTGGTGCTGAATATTATGAAGTCCCTACCCTACCCTATGAGCTACTTGATCCATGGAGTTTTAGCCTCAAACTCTTCTAAATTCATATTTAAATTACAAAAAAGCAAGGAGTCCAAAAAATATGATTATGCCTACTCTCAAAAATCCAGCATGTGGCTTTACAAACAAGTGCATTATCCGTGACAACCTGCACCACATTGCTTGGGCCTACTTACTCATAACAGCTATTAAAATACTGACTTTGAAATTACTATCTTTTACCTCACTTGAACAATCTTCAACCTTCAAAAATATTGCTCAATTTGGTGAAAATGTAATGACATTGACTAATGGCCTACGCCTCGTATCCATCCATCCATCTGAGAAGATGGAAAGCCTCAAGCTACTCCCTAAAGCATGAATTGGTGTTGAAACATCTTCAATAAGTTGATTCTCTTTTTGGAGCCAATCCGTTCAAACCTTTTTATAATTTGGCCCCTTGAAACCTTGAGGGGTTGTGTGATCACCCTCACCAAACCCTACCAATAAGCAGACCAAACCACATTAAAAGGGATACCACAAGCATAGATGGCCTTGCCACTCTTGTCTCGACTTCTCTCCATTGAGCATTGATCATTTTCACCAATCAACTTTTTTGAGATGTGGTTGGAACTTTTAGAGACACTTCTTAAGCCTACATCACACTCCTCTTCCTTGCTTTGTGGACAATCCTCGGCTCGCTGCTAACAGCCAAGCGAGTATTCCTAGCAAATTTGATTCTCCAACCTTTCAACCTTTGAGCATCATTATGATCCTTCTCAAATTTTGCCTTCACCACTAGGTTTGTTGTATGTGAACAAACATCAACACCCTTTACCCCTTCATGCATATTATGCCTTCACTCTTGTGTAAGAGCCCTTGTAGATCTTGTCTATTTCGCACAGATCACACCTGCACTGACATGAATCCCTATCGAGCATTTGTTTAAACTTGATAATACTTACAAAGAGGATAGTATTCATTTTGTTTGCTTGGTTTAGGAGGTCTAGGGACATGAGAAACACCACTTTGAGAAGCCACTAATGTTGCAAATGTTGAGATTTGGGTACCTTGGAAAGTGGTCCCCTTGTGTTTGTGAGCTTCTAAACACATGAGGGAAGTACTTTGTACCTTGTACTATGTACTTTATGTCTAATTTCACTTTGACTT
>ML779619.1:59963-70499 GCA_009831015.1 Picea engelmannii | reverse complement strand
AAGATGCTCTCTTCAGCTTGGCTCTGATACCATGTTAATGTTTAAGCCATTATTATAGTTCTTTGCATTTCAATAGATAACAGCAACATAAGACAAGATCACTGAGAAATACACAATCACAAGAGACACAACATTTATCCTGGTAAACCCTTTAGGGGAAGAAAACCCAGCAAAACTTCCTTATTATAGATAGTCAATACAATGTCAAGAGATAACTCAAACAAGTACAGAATGTCCTCTCCCAAAGATGTGCCTCTCTCTCTCTCTCTTCTCCAACTACAGCTCTGAAACTTGTCTCTTAATGAACAAGTGAGTGTGTGTCTAAGTGAGACGCTAGCCTCCTTATTTATACAAGACTGGCACGTGTGGGAGTGTCCTTTCAATGGCAGGGCCGACTTCTTCTCCTGGGTGGTTATAACCACCTTTATTATATTCTGGGGCCTCTTTGATATATTCTGGGGCTGACTTCTCTTTCTGCCTATTACAATTACATTATGACCAATCCACAAAAGGGGATTTGGTCCTTTTACAATAGCCGACATGATCAATCCACAATGGGGATTGATCCAATGAATAATATATCAAATAATAATAAGAATACACTTTGCAGTTACATTATTTCAACACATTCACCACCATAAAGCTCTAAACTAAGCTTCCTTTTCTCCTTTACAATACTTTTACAAAGCTTTTGAGTAAAAAAAACATTGATGTTCAACTAAGGCTTCAACTTTCATGAACAATCTCTTCAAACACCAATTTCCCCTTTCAAAACATTACAGAAAGATAAATCACTCTTTTACAAAAGCGAAATATGGCTTCTTCTCCAAGCTCATTTATACTTATGATAATTTTTGACAAAGGTATACTATGCCACCAAAGTAATAACCCGCAAACATTTATAATGCACCACTCTCCCTTTCTTGCCATGTAAAGGGATGGATTTTTAATATAAACAAACAATTAATTGTAGGATATCAAAAAAAATGCCTCATCCTTTGAGTGTAGCATGGGCTCCTTTGCTATCCTCTAAAAGTCAGTCTTACAGGTATAAACTAAGATCCTCTTGCGGTGCACTTTGAACTTGAAGCCATCAAATAGAACTGTAACTAGTTTATGATTGATGTACAACAAAGCTTTGACCGAACCGATCTCCCTCTAAATATCACCATTGTTCAAATGCATCTCTCAAATAAGCCCCCATATTCAACAACACGTCTTTACTATATATGCGGTGTTTGCTATGTGTCTCGTCCGTTGGTGCATGGAGCACTATGTTAACCTATGACTGGATCACGGTGCCACGAGCAAGGAGAAGCTATGCGAGATAAGTTCCACTGCCAAGGATCACGGTGCCACAAAATAAAACGGATTTGAGCATGGGGATCGTTGTCTACATGCTCTGAGCAAATTCCAATCTACAAAAGTCTCACAAACAAATCATTTTTGTATAGAATTAGAATCATGACAAGGAGGATTGGGAGAGTATTGGCACAGATAAACATTTTTTAGCACACTCATCACCACTAGCCAGAACAATCATAGTAGCAATATTAGTCCAACATTGAACAGAAGAAAACGAAATGTTAAGAAATGGAACACCCTCAAGAAAACCAAATGGAATATGGTTGAGCCACAAAAAGTCGACCAAATTGAGAGGAATGCGAAAGAAAAAACATTCTAAATGCAAATGCCCAGGCTGTGGCTTGCGGTCATGTGGACTGCACTGCATGAAGGCTCACAAAGAGCGCACTCAATTCATATGAACGGAGAGGACTGGACTAGTGTTAGGTTTCATGGTCAAACACCAAAAATCATTCGAAATTGATGAACCCACACTGTCGAGTTTTGTTCCCATTGGCGAAAGACAAAAGGATTGCTTGTTGAGCTCAGTTGGCAAAAAAACACTTGTAGGATTTGACCTTGGAACTTCTACTCTCCAAGTGAGTGTTTGACCTTGGAACTTCTACTCTCAAAGTGATGAGACGATACACGGTACCGGCTACCAACTTCTACCAATTTGAATGACCAACTATCCATTTTGAACCAACACGACCTCGGAAGACCAAATCATTCATTCTATCAAACCCATATATGTTGGTAAATCGCTCTTTTTTTGAAATGGAGATTCGTCAAGAGAATTGGAGCCATAGTAGGAAAACAATTTAGGGCTCCCTTGGCTTGTTTCAACACAAGACCTTCTCTGGTGTAGATCGCAAAGACATTGACAAATCTCTAATTCAAATCAAGAGTGTATGGAGCGAATGGAGCAAACGACCTCAGCCTACGTGTGGACTGTTTTTGCTTTCTTAGCCACTTATTCAATAGTCTAACTGATCCAAACTCAAATCCGACCCAAAACAGCTTGGGACTGGAACGATACCATGTTAAACACGTGGAGTATACAACTCACGCAATTGTAGATCTAAATCGTTGGAATGTATTGTTGGAGCGTTTTGTACAGCAATCTCCATGTTGTGGAACAAATCTAACTTTTATTTTCAATAGATCTACACAGATCTACAACTTCATAGAAATCTTTAAAAAAAAACTATTCTTCAATTTTCTAGGAAATCTCCGAGTATAATTTTTCAAAATACATAAGTAAACAATGGCGAACTAATAAATCAAAATAATTGTAACTTGTAGACAACGTGGCATCTTCCCATTATTGGCTCCTCTTTTTGATGTGCATCTTGGCACCATCATCTCATGCCATGCACTACAAAGATTGAACCTCTCATGGTTGAATATCACGGAGGGGTTATTGGGCCCTTAAGACCAAAGTGGCTCTGATACCATGTTAAGAATCGAGCACAAACAAAACGAGACAAGAAATGGCAGAAAGGGCCTTAATCCATTCTAATGCACATTGTATTGATCTGATTATATCAATTTATAGTACATAGATTGGACCACTTCTAGATCTAGATCTGGATCTTACTGACAACTCATAAGTGGATCATGACAACAACTCATCAATAGATAAGGTTTACAACTCATATCAATGTGGTCTCGGACCTTGTGATTGTCTAGGGACTCATAGTCTAACAAAGTTTGGTTTCCAATTTTGCTTTCACTGTTTATTATTTCCAGCCAGTATTTATAATTTATTTATCATCAAGGAAAAACACAACGTAATAATTTGTCTACGTGTTGGTATTAAAATTAATGCAGCTGCAAGAGCCATTCTCCGAGAGGATGGAAAAGACCCTAGTTGAGATCTAGGGCCCCCAATACACTCCTGAGGTTCTTGGTCTGGGACCAAGCAGTTAGAGCCATGGCAAAAGGCCCTAGTTGGGCCCCCAGTGTATTGTCGGGGTTCTTGGTCAAGGACCAAGCAGTTTGATGGTATAGGTCCCTAGATGTGTTCTAGGGCCCCTAGATGTGTTCCAAGGAATCCTTGCTCGGAGCTTGGATTGATCCTAGGTTGTGTACCTTGGTGGGTAAGACCCTAGTTGTGATCTAGGGCCCTCAGATGTGTTCTGGGGTATCCTGGTCTGGGACCAGGCAGTATCTTGGTTAAGTACCAGGCCGAGATAATGTGTGACCCTCTTCTCTCTCGGGATGGTCCATGAGACCTGGGAGCAATTAAGAAGAAGGGCATGATCACATCATTGACCTTCCTCGTATGTTGGGATGATAAAAGATTATAAGTTATATCATGAGACTCATGTGGACATTCTACCATTAAAGAAGAACTTACCTTTTGACTTTGTCCTTGTTTTTGACTTTTCTAATTTAACATTTAATATTTTATATTATAAAATATTATTTGTTTAATTGTTTAATTATTAGGGTTTAAACTTAACCCTAAAGTTAGAGCTAATGTGCTAGCCCTAACCTACCTACCAAAACTATAAATAAAGAGACTTACCTCACACACTACTCACTCACACTCTCTCCTAGCCAAGCTTTGGTCTAAGGTTTTTTGCGGCTCCTATTGTTCAGTTTGCTAAGTAGTTGCAGCCCCTCAAGGACAGGTTTTCTTGGTGTGTTAGGGTCTGCTACAGCCATCGTGGGCTTACCCTCTCCAGCCCCCTGTTGCCGCTAACCCTAAGGGTCTTTTCCAGCTTGCCACAGGTCCCCTTTTCTGTTGTTGATTGAAGGTCTAGTTCAGTTTGCTGGTGCCCCCCTTTGCTGTCCTACTGTTTGCTGGTGCCACCCCTTGCTGTTCTATTGTTTGTTGGTGTCGCCTCTTGCTGTCCTACTGTTTGATGGTGTCATCCTGTGTATGTTGATGTCGTCCTCATCTTTCTAGTGCAGCCCTGTGTATGCTACCTCATCTCATCTACTTGCAGCCCTAACATCCTGAACAGGGTTTAATAGGGCAGCCCTAGAACTGCTAGTACTTCTGTCTATTGTTGTAGCAGTTTTTGTATTTTCTGGACTGAAGTTATTAGGGCTGTTTGAGGGCTCCTTTCAGTCACTAGGGTGGACAATAGTGTTCTGTTCTTAGCCCCATTACTTGACAGTAACATGGCCTCTTGACTCTTAGCCAATTGGTCAGTCTTTCTAGTCTACTATCTAAAAGTTCTTCTTGGCATTTGTCCTAATGATCATGATGAGATCTACCCTGAGGGTTTGATCCATGATCCCTTAAAGCTTTTTTCTGAGCATACATCAAAGAGGATAACAGCAGCACATCAGGTAAATTTGTTCTTTGTTTGGCTAAGGTAATACTCAGATCTATATTATGATTTCTGTTATTAGATTTTACATCAGAATTTTTGAATGTGTTGTTGATCCAGAATTACAGTAGCAAATAAAATTAAAATTATTTTTATTCCTAGCAAGTCTATATTTTACCCTTAAATTCTAACAGTTCGAATAGAGATTTTAACAATTAGATCTTCAGAGACCACCACTCAAGATGGGAGTGCGACTTTAGTTGGATGGACTTGGAACCACTTAACCCACAAGAGGTGGATGAGTCAGGTGTTGGACCTTCAGGGGCAACCCCAAAAGCCAGGAGTACAGTAGATGCAGAGGCTAATTCCAGAAAACATTCAACCCATGTTGATCTTGATCAATTGTGACTAGTGACATAGTATGTCACTATGTACTCATTAGATAATAGTCTGGTGATTTTTGCACTCTAGCTGCCATATAGAGCTTCAATGTTTATGTATTCTCAGAACTTTAACTTTTATCTCACCTAGTTTATGTATCTTGATGTAATTTTCCCTATTTGTACGTTACTTGCAATATAAATCAACAAATTTGCATATTTGTTGTCTAATTGTTTGTATTTACATTGATATACATGAACATATATACATACTATATATATACACACACACAAAATTTTGAATATATTACGTATTTTTTATTCAAGGGAGTCATTTCTCTAATTGACCCTAAGTCAAAAGTTGAGTCTAAGTTGAGTTTCTATCAGAGGCCTCACCAAGTCCGAGTCAAGATGTCGTCTAAAAACTTTGCTACTTATTTTTGCTTTTTGTCTATTCCTTTTTCTAGTAATTCAATTTTTAAGTTGAAAGACATTGATATAAATACATACATTACACACACACGTCCACACACACATATTAAATTTTGAATATATTACGTATTTTTCATTCAAGTGAGTCATTTATCTAGTTGACAATAAAAGTCAAAGGCCAAGTCTAAGTTGAGTTGCCGTCAGAGGCCTGACCAAGTCCGAGTCAAGTTGTTGTCTAATATTTTTGCTTTTTGTTTTCTCCTTTTTCTAGTTACTCCATTTTTAAGTTGAATGACTATTAGTTTTCAAAGCACAACTGCATGACATAAAACACAAGAGAATGAAGAAAGTTGCATTCAGTTTGATGATTTCCAATGCATAATAGCATGCAAGGTTACATGATTTATGGGTACATACCGAAAGCACCAAAAGAATTAGGGGTGTGGATGTGGCAGCAATCCCGAATTTTGGATTCATGGATTCATGGATGCAGCAATATACATTTTTATAAAAAAATATATTTATAAAAATGTGTTTCCTCCTAGGAGGTCACAGGTTTAAATCCAGAGGGGAGTAGGTTATGTACCCCTCTGTGGACTTTAGCAGTCAAATCGTTGTGCGAAGGGGATCCCTTGTCCCACAAACAAGGGTGTCTCATACACCAATTTGGTGTCTGGCTTGGCCGTGACCTTAAAATTAGACTATTATTATTATAGATTTATAAATTATATGTGTGTACAAAATTAGAAAATTTAGAAATTTAGAAATTTTAGGAACAACTGAATGAAATCTACAATTTTTAACGTCTAGGTGCCAAATAGCATCATATGACATGTTGCAAAAAGCCATCTACCATAATTAGAAAGTTATAAACATCCACTTATCATTTGCAATAGTAAAAGATACGATATTCCAAAATTCAATGTTTTGTGACCTAAGTCGCATAACACTAACACAGGAGACACGTGTGACATGTGGATACAAGTGTCCAACCCAGGACACATCGATCCTTGAAACCAACATGGGGTACAGGTTTTATATATATATAAACGAAAAAAATTGTATAATATAAAAAATTACAAATACAAAAATATATAGACATAAAGATCCTAAATTTGTAGAACATTTACAAAATATTCATATACTAGTTACTACAAACACACAAGAAATTAGGGTATTCAAGAATCAATACACATAAAAAAGAGGTTTAGAAGTAGAACCATAAAACTACAATTTTCTCATTGAGTCATTTGATGTCATCAAAATCAAAATGTATTGCATAGATAGTGACACTATAGGTGGGAATGCCAATGGCAAATACAAAATAGGGTCAATACCAAATACAACAGATAATTTCTTTCTTGTGCTTGTTGTTTAGCTATAGCAACCTACAAGGTTACTTGCAGCAGATGGAGCAATAACAATGATAGATGTACTTGGAGGAGGGGGGGAAACACTATTATTCTTCCCTTTGCTTTGACCTTTAACCAACAACACTTGATGATTGAGCCATGATTTCTATGGTATGACATTACGAATGAAGAAGAATATTGTTGGAGAAATGAAAAATCTAGGAAGTTAGAATGTCTTCAAATCTCTCGAAATCCCTTCAAATATGGTTTTTCTCCTTCAACTACACAATTTTAGAGCATTTTCCTATGGCTGAAATGAAAATAAGGGGGGGGGAAATCGTTTTTCCTAACTCTGTTTCGGTCCCATGTATGTCCAACACCTCAAAACACATTAGGGAACATCAAACGCAAGTTTGACACGTGTCTTGTTTCAAGACACACCTCAAATTCATGTCCTAGCAAGTCAATGTCTAACACATGGGATGTGAACATGCATGCTCTAGGGAACGTGTCCTATTTCTTAGTTTGTAATTGATATTAAAACAGAATGTTAAAATTAAGAAAAACTAAGCTTATCTAAAAAGCTACAGTAATCCTTCCCCTTATCATAATCTCCTTCTCTGCACCCTTGAACAAAGCATCATCTAATATGTCCCTTGGAAAAAAGAACTAGTGGCAATGGCATGTTGCTTGCCAACAAAAGTAGTAGAAGCTCCCACAACCAACCCAAGAAAAGTTATTGTTAGTTTTTGTAGCTCAGAGGTACTTGTGCATTGGCAGTGCCCAGCATGCGGAAGTGACCGAGCAAATGTCTCTCTCAAGTGACTTTATAAAGTTAGGGTCTTTTATTATTTAACGAGTAAAAGTGGCTTTATAAAGTTTGGGTCACTTAAGTGATAAGTGAACTCAATGTGAGATTAAGTCACTTCCGTTGATCTTGAGATGACAAGATTTAATCTTGGCCATTGAGATCTAGGGTTACGGTAGTTATTCATTAATGAGTTATAAAAGGAGCATTTGAGAGAGATGGGGCACAGATTCCAAGAAGAGACTTGGGAGAAGGGCTGAAGGGAAAGAAGAGAAGGAGCAGCAGCAGTAAGGGCACAAATCCCAAGAAGAAAAGAGGACACAAATCCCAAGAAAGCTACACCATTTAATAGACAGTCCGTATGGCACATTTATGAGGGCCATACTGCAGATTTGAGGGCTGTGCAGCAGTGTTTTAGTGCACAGAAATCGAGACAGTGAGTGGCACGATTTTCTAGAGGGTGCATTTATTGCTGCAGGGCCGTACTGTACATTCATGAACCATAAAGCAACCTGGCACTGTTTCAAGGCACAGTTTGGAGTGAGACAGGCCATACAAGAGACCGTACAGCTACACTCTTTGCTGGAACAGAAATCGAGGTTCAGGCACATAAATAGAGATAAGTACAACGCTGTAATTAATGCTGGTTGTACTGCTGTAAACTCAGAAATTTATTTCCTATGAGCTCATTAATAAAATATCTCTCTTGAACTGGTTTTCCCCTTGTGGGTTTTTCCAGGGGCTTTGCCCGAATATCTAATGTCAAATGTGGTGATATTTTGTCTGCTGTTCATTGTTATTTCTGCTGCTAATTTTCAGTTTGCTTAGTCAATGTATTTCTGCTCATAAAGCACAATAGAATGTTGTTAAGTTTACTGCATTACTGTGGAATTTATCAGAGGTTGAAATCTGAGTTTGACTAAGTGTGTGAAGTAAGACACCGGCATATTTTAACACTTATCTCATCCTCAACACGAAAAGGATCGTTGGAAGAAGAGGTTAGCCATCAAGCATTCAAGGATATCCAAGTCCCCCATCTTCGACATTCACTCCCACTAACTCTATAATCATCCTTCAATCAAGAGATGTGGCAAAGAATTGAGTGAATATAGACAAGATCTTCTACCTTTGTTGACAGTGTATTTCTCTTTATCGAATGGATCAAACTATAAGTGCTCTAATTTATTTCATTCGTTGAACATTTGGCAATCTGTCAAAGAAGTCGAGATGCAAGCGTCTACAATTCCAAAGCTTCAAAACCATAATACGACCATCATATAATAGATTCATAGTGATCTCATCAACTAGTGCAATTACATTTCAAATGCATCACTCATTGTGATAAATACAATGAACTAGTTCTTCAACGACTAGAGCTCCACCAAAACAAGCAAATCTTAGCAAAAAATTCTTTGAATCCATCCACAACCTCCTTGTCTTTAATTGTATTACAAAGATAAATGGAAAGATAGAATATTAAATAACTCCACACACCTTGCAAAGGACATATAACTGATAAATCTATATAATCAAATACTGATGGGTGAATCATACAATGGGTACAAGACCCATTAATATAAAGTGATAAGATACAAGTGGTGACCGTTCAAGTCACACCCCTAATAATACATTAATAATATTAATATTATTGATGTAATGACTTGACATGAAATCAAGATTATTAACACTAACACGGCCTCTTAAATTTGACTTGGGGGTAAGGAAGCGGCATTACAATTACCCCACTTTAATGAAAACTTCCTTCATCCCAAGCACAGAACGAAATTTCACAAATTTGAGCTTTGTTGAGGATCTAGTAAAGATGTCTACAATTTAGACCTCAATTCAACGATACTCCAAATTAATGCTTTGATCCTGGATCAACCTTTGAATATAGAGTTGATGGGCCTCAATGTGTTTGGTTATGAAATGGTACACTAGAGGATGAGCAAGTTGAATGGCAATCTGATTATCACATCAAAGTGAAGTCAGTTGCTCTTGACAAAGTCCAAGCTCTTCCACTAAAATATAAATCCCTATTGCCTCCTCTCCAACTATGACAGCAACGTTGTATTCAATGCCAGTGGTAGAGAGAGAAATTACAAATTGCTTCTTACTCAACAAGCAACATGACTTGGTCCAAAAAAATAGGCATAACTAAAAGTCCACTTCCACTCATGTTGATCTCCAACCCAATCCAAGTAAGTCAATGTATCCAACCAAGGCAGCCTTAACCCCACAAGAGTATCATATATTGAACTAACATGTAACCTTAAAATATCTAAGGATTCTCTTTGCAGCCAACCAATAATTTTACTTTGGCTCGTGCATTATCTAAATACTAGGTTGACAACAAAGGTGATATCCGGTCTACTGTGAGCTAAATATGGTAGACTACATACAAGTTGCCAATACAAAGTGGAATCTACCTTTAGAGAGGTACAACTTGTTAGAAATTCAAGGGTAAACTAGAACCGTAATATTCTTTTAATTTTATTCACTACAGTAGATATAGATCAGCAACCAAAACAAAATTTATGAAGTAGATCAATCACAGAAATAGTACAATAGATCTAAACATGTAGAAAACAATTCTAAGCTAGATCTGAACATGAACAGATCTGATCATCAGCATTAAGAAATAATTCTGAACATTAATATAAACAGATATGATAATTAGCAAAGCAAAAACTGAACATTACCTTGATCAAAAACAAAGAACAGATTTATCTTCAAAGCTTGTTGTTGTCCTCTTTTCTGTATGCTCAGAAAAAGCTATAATGGTCATGGATCAAACCCTCTAGGGTAGATCTCTATCATAATCTATGTGAACAGTGAACAGTATTGCCAATAAGAACTCAAGGACCAATCAGCAGAGGTAGAAAGGCTGATATAAAACCCCAATGACAAAGCTAGAGGCTGGAATAAAAAAA
>ML779619.1:48476-59525 GCA_009831015.1 Picea engelmannii | reverse complement strand
CTTTTAGGGTTAATTAAAACCCAATTGAAAACAAAAATAAAAAATAATTAATATTTTAATTAATAAAAATATTAATTAGAAAGTCAACAAGTCAAAGTGACTAGAAAAGACCAACACCACAATAGACAAGAAGGACGTGGCCCAAGCAAGGGGAGGCAACAAAACAAAGTCAAAGGAATCTTTTTCAATGGCAAAGATGTCCACATAAGTCTCATGATAACTTATACGCCTTTATCATCCCAACATAAGAGGAATGTCACTGATGTGATCATGTCCTTCTTCTTAATTGCTCCTAGGCCTCATGGACCATCCCGGGAGAGAAGAAGATCACACATCATCTTGTCTTGGTACTTTAACCAAGAACCTGCCTAGTCCTAGACCAGGATACCCCATAACACATATGGGGGCCCTAGATCACCACTAGGGTCTTATCCACCAAGGTACACAACCAAGGATCAATCCAAACAAGGATTCCCTGGAACACATCCAGGGGCCCTAGAACACATCTAGGGACTTATATCCACCAAGGTACAAAATCAAGGATCAATCCAAACAAGGATTCCCTGGAACACATCCAGGGGCCCTAGGACACATCTAGGGACTTATATCCACCAAGGTACACAACCAAGGATCGATCCAAACAAGGATTCCCTGGAACACATCCAGGGGCCCTAGAACACATCTAGGGACTTACATCATCAAACTGCTTGGTCCTTGACCAAGAACCCCAGCAATACACTAGGGGGCCTCACTAGGGTCTTTTGCCATGTCTCTAACTGTTTGGTCCCAGACCAAGATCCCTAGGAGTGCACTAGGGGCCCTAGATCTCAGCTAGGGTCTTTGCCATCCTCCTGGAGAATGGCTCTTGCAACTGCTTGGTTTTAACACTCCCTCTTAGCAAGAGAGGCATTCTCAGCAACACCAAGCTTGTCTCAAAAGTACACAAACTTTGTCAACGACGAAGGATTGGTCAAAATATCTACAGTTTGTTCCGCCGTCGGAATACACTGAATACTGAGAATGTTTTTCTGCATTATGTCCCGAACATAGTGATATCTCATCTCAATGTGTTTCGTTCTGTCATGAAAACACAGGAATCACGGAAAGCTTTACACAGCTCTAGTTATCATAATGAATTACGGTGGGTTCCAGCTCAGCACTGAATAAGTCTGAGAGTAGCTTTCTGAGCTATACCGCTTCTCTACTAGCACTACTTGCAGCAATGTATTCTGCCTCTGCAGAGCTTTGGGCTATGGAGCCCTACTTCCTACTGGACCAGGAGATCATAGCTGAACCCAAACTGAAATAATATCCGGAAGTACTCTTCCGGTCCACTGTACTACCCACCCAATATGAATCTATATAGCCATGAAGCATTACACCTCCACTGGAAGTGTACCTGAGCCCATAGGCTATAGTCCCTCGAACATATCTAAGAATATGCTTAGCAACAACCATATGAAAGAGTTTTGATTCACATATGAACTGGCTAAGGGTATTCACTGCGTAACAAATGTCCAGTCTGGTATGTACTAGATACATCAAGGACTCAATAATCTAACGATATACGGTAGGGTCTTCTAGATCTGAACCTGTAGCTTGATCATGTAATTTCTTCATGTTAGAAATCATAGGTGTGGTCATGGACTTACAGTCCAGCATCCCAAATCTGTGAAGCACATCAACTACATACCTGCTTTGTGAGACAAAGATCTCACCTGGTTTTTGTCACACCTCTAAGCCAAGAAGTAATGCATAAGACCCAAGTCCTTCATTTCAAATTTTGTCGATAACTCCCTCTTAGCCTAAGCTTATTAGATGTTCCTCTTCAGTAAGGAACAAATCATCCACATAAAAACCAAGATAACAAGATGATTCTTCACAATCTTTATATAAAGATTAGGAGCTACTATATTCTTGGAAAACCCAAGACTTTGAAGAAAACTGTCAATTCTTCCATACCAAGTTCTCGAAGCTTGTTTAAATCCATACAAAGCTTTCTTGAGTTTGCAAATATGGGATTATTTCCCATGGTTCATAAAACCCTCAAGTTGTCTGATATAAACCTTTTGCTCAACTGGCAATTGGAGCAAAGATCTCATCTTAATTATTTTCCTCTTCCTGAGATAAACCATGAGCCATAAATCTAGTCAACACTATCATCTGCTGCATGCTTTATTTTGTAAATCCATTTAGAGATTACTACCGATTTGCCTTGAGGTCTTGGGACCACTTCCCATAAATCATTCTTCAATATTGACTCATACTCTTCTATCATGGCATCCTCCACACTTTATGTTTGGCAGCCTCTTCAAAAGTGGAAGGTTCTGAGTCAATCACAAGATTCAACTGCGCTATCAGACCTGAGTATTTATCTGGTTTCTTTCTTTCTCTGAAGGTACCTCTAGGTGTTGCATGCTTTTCTACTTCCTTTAAAATTTCACGGCACCAAGTTGGCTTCCTTTTGACAGAAGGTTTCTCTAGGGGAAACTCAACATAATCCCTTATGGGATCCACTGAAGGCTCTCTGGCCTCCTCCCTCTGCTCATCTGAAAGTGGTGAATCTGAAGGTTCCGAAGATGGAGCTTCATGCTCCTCTGTATCACATGGAAGTTCTCTGAAACGACGAAAAGTTGCTTCCTCGTGAAAAGTCACATCTCTACTGACCTCTATGAACTTTTGCCCTAGTACATAGATTCTATATGCTTTTGAGATCTCATTGTATCCCACAAAAGTGTCTTCCTTTCCAGAGGGCTCTAACTTAGTCCTCTTTTATTTTGGTACATGAATGTAGACAGGACTGCCAAAGATTCTCAATTGGTCAACATAAGGCTTCTTACCGGTGAAGACTTCTTCTGGAGTTTTCTCTTCTAGGGCTTTATGAGGACACCTGTTCTGAATATAGACTGCAGTACTTGCAGCTTTGGCCTAAAAGGACAATAGAAGATCCTGATCATAGTTCTAGTTGCCTCACAAATTGTCTTGTTCTTTCTTACAGCAAACTCATTCAGCTAGGAATTGTAAGGCACTGTCAACTCCCTCTTAATCCCAAAAGCTCGACGGAGATCATCATACTTGTGGGAGTCAATCTCTTAATATTAATATTTGAATTACTGAAATATTAATTCTTATCTCAATGGTACATCTTTGTGTTACCTCATGCGTAATAAAATCAGAACTAGAAATCTTCTTGAAGTTACTGGAAACAAGTTATTGTTCAAGAACACAATCTAAATAAAACTTCAAAAGGGAAAAGCTAGACATGAACACGGTTTATGTTAACAGTTTCCAGAAGTTGTGTGGAGACACAATGTTACCCTTCAAATTACTTTAATGATGTCAGAGGTAAAAATAAAAAATGGTGTCATGTGATCATATTTCGAGAGATAGCAAGTGGAAGCTTGACAGACTTAGATTAAGCTTGAAAATGCAGTTTATCATTGAGTGTGGACAAGTTCATTATCCATGCCATATGGTCAAATTCAATTTTTAATATCTACCAAGCCATTGATGCTTAGAAGATCCAAATCAATGTGAGTTTGAATTTGACACCAAATACCATGGAAGTAGATCAAGGAGCACTTCTTAACAGTGTTAGTGAATATAAACTCAAAATTTGTTACCCACGGATTTAAGCCAAACCTTAAGACAGAAATCAAACCTCCAAAGCTTAATGTTAAATGGATTTAGACTTCTTTCTAATGTTGATTTGAGGAAGAAGTCTTAAGCACAAGGTACTGGAAACATTTTACCATTCATAAAAGTAGTATCTACAGAGGCATCATAATCTAGATTGCCCAAGCAACTATTTCTCAAAGTTTGGTAAGACAAGATTCTATAATCTACACACAAATTGTTCCTACTCACAAATTCCATTGATCAACAAGTTATTGTGAAATTCCAATAATCTTGAGTAGATCATTTGACCTCTAAATGCATCGAATTGATACCTTAAAGAGTTTATGGTGTTTTAGTGACAGAACGATATGAGATGTGTGAAACTTCAATCAAGTTACGAAAATTCAAAATACTTATCTCAAGTTAAGTTTCCAATTTTCATTATTTGGTGAATTAGCTCAAGATATCTAGCATAGACAAAGATATAATGCTAGTCACCATTTAGATCTATCAAAAGATGATAAAACAACTTACTGGTTGATCTGAATAAACAAGCCCTTAGGTGTGGATCTATGCAAGCCAAAAGTCTGCCACAATTGAGATCTTTTCACGTCCTCAGCTCTGATCCCATGTTAGAAATTCAAGGGTAAACTAGAACAATAATATTCTTTTAATTTTATTCACTACAGTAGATATAGATCAGCAACCAAAACAAAACTTTTGAAGTAGATCAATCACAAAAATAGTACAATAGATCTAAACATGTAGAAAACAATTCTAAGCTAGATTTAAACATGAACAGATCTAATCATTAGCAATAAGAAATAATTCTGAACATTAACAAAAACAGATCTGATAATTACCAAAGCAAAAACTGAACATTACCTTGATCAAAAACAAAGAACAGATTTACCTTAGAAGCTTGTTGTTGTCCTCTTTTCTGTATGCTCAGAAAAAACTATAATGGTCATGGATCAAACCTTCAAGGGTAGATGTCTATCATGATCTATTTGAACAGTATTTCCAAGAAGAACTCAAGGACCAATCAACAGAGGTGGAAAGGCTGATATAAAACCCCAATGACAAAGCTAGAGGCTGGAATAAAAAAACCCTTAACATTCCAAACAAAAACTATCAAATTGTAAGGACTACTACAGCAATTTGGGCATCTTAGGGTAGCATCCTTAGGGTTGTATTAACAGGCGCTAGATGTTGTAAACAATAGGTGACAATAGCAGCACAGGAAAAACACCAACAACAGTCAAAGAGGAGATAGCAGCAGCCTAAGAGGAGCAATGGCAGCGGCAGGCTAGAGAAGGGCTAGGAGGGGGTCGCAACACCTGTAGCAGTAAGGAGAGAGGACCGGACCAGCCAGAGAAGACCAGAATTGGGCAGCCGTACCCTATAACAGCATATGAAGACTCCCAGCCAACAAGAAGAGAAACCAAGGAGGGTCGAACCCTCTACCAGCAAAACCAAGGTAGTCGCAACCTTCAAACAGCAAGAGAAAGCTCCAAAGAGGATAGTCGTAACACCCAACAGTCGTACCCTAACCAAGAACAGAAACAAGGAGAGGTCGCAACAAAATTCAAACTAAGAGTAGTGTGTGAAGAAAAAATTGAATTAGAGAGTGAGGGGTGAGGTTCTTTTTATAGTTTAAAAAGGGGTTTAGGGTTAATTAAATTAACCCTACCTTTTAGGGTTAATTAAAACCCAATTAAAAATTAAAATTAAAATTAATTAATATTTTAATTAATAAAATTATTAATTAGAAAGTCAACAAGTCAAAGTGACTAGAAAAGACCAACACCACAATAGACAAAAAGGACGTGGCCCAAGCAAGGGGAGGCAACAAGACAAAGTCAAAGGGGTCTTCTTCAATGGCAAGATGTCCACATAAGTCTCATGATAACTTATAAGCTTTTATCATCCCAGCATAAGAGGAATGTCATTGATGTGATCATGTCTTTCTTAATTGCTCCTAGGTCTCATGGACCATCCCGGGAGAGAAGAAGATCACGCATCATCTTGTCTTGGTACTTTAACCAAGAACTTGCCTGGTCTTAGACCAGGATACCCCAAAACACATCTAAGGGCCCTAGATCACCACTAGGGTCTTATCCACCAAGGTACACAACCAAGGATCAATCCCAACAAGGATTCCCTAGAACACATCTAGGGACTTATATCCACCAAGGTACACAACCAAGGATCAATCCAAACAAGGATTCCCTGGAACACATCCAGGGGCTCTAGAACACATCTAGGGACTTATATCCACCAAGGTACACAACCAAGGATCAATCCAAGCACCGAGCAAGGATTCCTTGGAACACATCCAGGGGCCCTAGAATACATCTAGGGACTTACATCATCAAACTGCTTGGTCCTTGACCAAGAACCCCAACAATACATTGGGGGCCCTCACTAGGGTCTTTTGCCATGGCTCTAACTGCTTGGTCCCAGACCAAGATCCCCAGGAGTGCACTGGGGGCCCTAGATCTCAGCTAGGGTCTTTGCCATCCTCCCGGAGAATGGCTCTTGCAGCTGCTTAATTTTAACACAACTAACTATGAATTTAATGCCACACTAAAAAAGGATGGGCAAGGTTTGCAATCCTCCATGCAAAAGCTTTTCAAAAGCCCAAGAGCATACATTGACTGAGAAATGGCATTGCAATCATCAAGTTGTAAAATTTGAATTCCAAGAAAACAGTGCAATGGCATTGCAATGACTGAGAAATGGCATTCCAATCATCATTTCAAAAGTTCTTGAGAGTTTCTTTGTTCGGTCAAGGATCTTATGAGCAGAGCACAACTGCCTATAAGAATCAAATCATCTACATATAGGACAAGTATGAGGATTTCACCATTGACATGTTTTACATAAAGATTTAGGCTTGACTAGCATCAATTGAAACAAATGGCAAACTTATCAAAATTCCCATACAAAGCCCTAGGGGGGATGATTTAACCCATTCAAAGACTTCTTCAACTTACAACAAGTTTAGAAGTGCCAACATCAACAAAACTCGGGAGTTACCACATATATATCTTCCCATAGAAATCTCCATTCAGGGAGGAAAACTACACATCCATGTAGTGCATTTCCCAATGAAAACTAGCAACACATGAAAGGATAATATGATTGGTGTTCAACCTTAGCTACAATGTAATACCCCAATTTTAAACACTAAAATGTGCTAGATGAAATTAATTACATGTTTTAAGTAGTGTGGTTATTTCGACGGGTGTCATGCTAGCTAGGTTGAGACATGACGGACACTGTGATGTAAATGTGAAACATTCCCTGTAAATAATCCTAGCTTGGAGACAAACCTAAGGCTCTAGTGTCGCATTGGGGGCTTGGTTGCAATATTATGTGTAAAGGTTATAAACATATTAAATAATATAATAACCACCAAATGGTTGCAAAGAGCATAAGTAAGTTATGAGTCCACATCATGCAAAGAGGAAAGGGGGACCCTAGTTAGATTTTCTTTGCCATTGTCCTTTGGAGATTGTCCCACCTTTATATCATGTGTCAAAGGAAAAGCCCAACCTTCTACAATATGTATCCAAAAAGAGAAACCTTGATGTTAGGGAAAAGGCACATATACCTTATGCAAAGGGAGACTTCTAATATGTAATTTTCCATTGAGAACTTTATTCTCCCATTATTCTGGAGCCTTGCATGAATGTTACCCAATCCCAAGTCTAATACACATACCCATGCTTGTAACAATACCCTAGGATCATAGAATTGAGAATGTTGTGTACCTTGGTAAACAACATAGATACCCTAGGTAAACACTTCTACAAAGAGATGTTGGAGCACCTATAGTTTCATCCACAATGTCAAAAGAAACACGTTGAATGTAAAACGATCAAAGAGCTTGGTTTATGTGCATTACAACTTGCAATTTTTGTCCCAATACTGTGAGGAGTCGAAGATGGATAAAGCTTATAAGACTTGGGACAACAATCTAGATAAGGATAATCTGGAGAATGGAGCATTGGAGCAATTAGAGAATGCTCTTTTGATGATGATGATAATCATGTGAGATGCCACCCTCATCTACCTACTATAGTGGGCTTGACTAGGACTCCAGCTGGAGGGGCTTCATGTTCAATTCCACTTCCATCTACACAGTGACATTTGGTTTCGGCTTTGGCTCTGGGTCCACTTCCACATGGAGGCTCACAGGGAAATCGTGGTGGTGAAAAGAGGAAGGAAAAGTAGATAGAAGTTAAAATAATTGTTTCTCCTTCTTCACTACTTTATATGTCATAGACTTTAGCTCAATTTAGTGTTTTGGTCCTTGGGCCTTTCACTCTTCATACTTCATTTTATTATTTTACAACTTATGATCTATGGTCTATTTTGTAAACATAACGCATTGGTCATGTTGGCAGTCGGCAGATTGACTATTTCATTCCATAAGTTAATGGTCTACTTCCTATTATATGGTTTTAAAATTTGCATGTTTTTTTAATATAATATAATATAATATATATATATATATATAATGCTCCTGCAACGCCCCACTCTTAAGGTTTTTGGGAAATGGTGTTCCCACTCCCATTCCAGTCCCACACGTTGGAAACCTTGTTCCAACATAAAATAATTTCATTTCATCGCTTTCACTCCCATCATCCATTAATCTTAACAATAAGATAGACAAGAAAGTGAAAAGGGCAAATAAGTTAAATGCGGGACATATTCAAGTTCACCATTATGATCAGAAATAGTAGATGACTTCTCAGCCCAAGCCACTCTTAATGGTAGGAAAGCAAGGCTCCCTCAATCTTACATCCCCCAAGGGTCATACAACAAAGTCCCCTCAACCCTAAGCACTCCCCAAAAGATATCAACTCTGTATCAACCATTTCACAGTGGACAACTCTAACAGCGAGCCATTATCTCAATTCCTCCATCGCCCTCAACCATCGGGACCAACTCTCAATTCCCCCCATCGCCCTCAACCTATGTCACCGCATTCGCCAAATTTCAAGCCTGAAATTCGAAATTCGACGAATTTATAACCAAGCCGAACAAATTCATCTCGAATTCAGCGATTTTGAATTTGAATTTCAAATTTGGGGACGAATTTCGAATTTGGGGGCGAATTTTTCGACAAATTTATGGAGATTCGACTGGAAATTCGACGCATGGTTTTTTAAAAAGTTTCGAACCCTAAAACTATTTGTGTGGTGGTTTTCCACTCACAGTTTGCGGCTTTTGGGTTTCCCGCTCAGTGGCTCACTTACCAACTCCAAGTACCCTCCCGTCCAAGCTCCAGCTGTAGCATTTCTCCTTTGCCCGAGTCCCGACTCTATAGCACACAGCACGCAGTCCTGAATTGTGAGTTGTAGGCGTAGCCGCGCAACACTCCAATCTCCCAGTCTCTACACGAGCTACGGTGCTACCCTCGTCAGCTAGAACTTGGAACTTGGAACTTGGAACTGTCCACAATTTGGACTCTGGACTCTGGAGTTCCGCATTCCGCTTCAAAATACACTTCGAAGTTCCGCGTGGTTGTTTTCTACTCGCGTGGTTGTTTTCTGCTCGACCCCAGGCCCCCAGTAAGAGTTCTAACTTCTCATTGTTCCAACTATATTTTACACAGTCCATTAGACAACAGCAGCACTGCATTAACAATCGACATTGCAATAGGGAAAACTTAAAAGCCACAAATCGTCCAGGACGGAAAAAGTTACTCTGAATATGAGAACTGTTTTATTTACTTGGAAAAATCAAACTGTGGGGAATATTACAGGCTTTCAACATAGAAATTTACCAAAATGAAGCATGTACGCTGTAGCATTTAGGCTGTAATTTGTGCATGAAAATGTTTGTTTTTTATTTTATTTTTTATCTAAGTTAATATAAAAATATATATGTGTATTCATTGTAGTCTGTGTATTCATTGCAGTCTGCATTTTCCTATTTTGCCACTGTCCACACTAAACATATTTTTTAAAACTTTTTAGACATAATCTTCTAAGTTCTGAGCAGAACAAAGTGAACAGAGCAGAGCAAAGAATAGTGAGCAGAATTTTAATTAAATGGCACCTAAATCCAGTGTTAAGGCATGGAAATATGTGAAGAGGGAAGGGGCAGATTGTATCTGTCAGTTATGTGGAAAAAATTTCAGTGGGACCTTAACTAGAGTAGTGGATCACCTGCTCAGTATCTCTAGTGGAAACGGAGGTGGTGTGGAAGGATGCCCAGCGATATCTGATGAACAGAAAGATACAGTGCAGCGAGACTATGATAAATCAAAAGCAGAAAAGGGAAGAAAGAAAATGAAGAGGCAACGAATTCAAAAGGAGATTGGCATGTCTTCTTCACCCATGAATTCTTCTTTCACCTCAAAATTCGATGGATCAAGTTCCACCCAAACAAAAGCATGTGGAGCATCAACATTAAATGCATTATGGAAACCTGTAGAGAAGCAACAAGTTGATGATGCGATTGCTGAGTTTTTTTATGCATGTGCAATTCCCTTTAATGTGGCCAGAAACCCTTATTTTAAAAATGCATTAAAAAAAGTTGTAGCTTTTGGCAAGGGGTATGTTCCTCCTGGGTCCGAAGCTTTAAGGACTACACTGCTAAAGAAAACAAAGGACAGAGTGACAGAGAGGTTGGCCAATGTTAAACAGTCTTGGAAGTATACAGGTTGCACAATCATGAGTGATGGTTGGTCAGATTTATGCCATTGACCATTGATTAATGTGCTTGTTTATTGCCCTCAAGGGGCATTTTTTTTAAGGCAATTAATATAATGGATCAAGTGAAGACAGCTGAATATATTTTCAAAATTTTGGATGAAGCAATTCAAGAGGTTGGTGTGGAAAAAGTTGTCCATGTTGTCACAGATAATGCCTCAAATTGTGTAGGTGCAGGGAAGATGCTTATGGAGAAGCATAAGACCATTTATTGGACCCCTTGTGCAGCTCATTGCTTGGATCTATTGCTACATGATTTAGCCAGAATTCCATGGATAAATGAGACAATTTGAAGAGCAAGAACAGCTGTAAACTTTGTCATTAATCATCGTCTCACATTGAGCATATATAGAAGAAATGCAACTAGAGAGTTGTTGAGGCCTTGTGAAACAAGGTTTGCCACATTTTACATCACTCTGAAAAGAGTTGTTGAAGAAAAAACAAGCTTAAGATCTATTTTCTGCAATGCTGAGTGGGAGAGATCTCACCTTTCAAATGAAGGAAAGGGTAAGAATGTAGAAGAAATAATGCTAGGCAATAGCTTTTGGCAAAATGCCGAAAAAGTGTTAAAAATTTGTGGTCCAATTGTTGATATGCTTCGGATGGTTGATGGCGACAAACCTTGTATGGGTTTTGTTTATGAGGGCATGGACCGTTGCAAGGAAGCCATTGCAAGTGCTTTTGATAATATGGAAGCCAA
>ML779619.1:37219-47687 GCA_009831015.1 Picea engelmannii | reverse complement strand
CTCTCTCTCTCTCTCTCTCTCTCTCTCTCTCTCTCTCTCTCAATTTGATCTTTCTAGCTTTTAGTCATCTTTTTGTATCACTACATACAAATTATGGCTAGGCTGTGAACTTATAGTTTTTAGCTAGATACTTAGTTTTGTTACTCTCTTCTTGCTTATTGCTTTCAATACCGGTATTGGAGCCGCTTTCACACTCCCACATTATATTCACACTGGATGTACCTATTAGTCCTTTTGACTTACTTTTGTGGTCATTTGTTGGACATTAATACAAATATCTTAACTTAATTTATCTCATCAGATTTCATTCTTATTCTTGATCATCTTCGGAATTTTTTGTATATTAAAAATGGAAATGCCTGCTCAACCAGCCATGGAAACAAGCACCCAATCTGCAAAAGACAACATAAAGGAGGTAATCTCAGCCTGCAAAAAGCAAATTAACTGGCCTAACAATTCAGAGTCCAGCCAAGACAGTTTGAAGCCCTCAAATGAGGCTTTTAGAATGGTCTAAGAGGAGGCGTGGAAATGCAGCGAGAAAGATGCCAAGACAAAAGAGCAAATCCAAGACATGGAGAAGGGCATCAAACTAGTTTAGGTTAACATATCCAAGACATGGAGAAGGACATCAAACTAGTTTAGGCCAACATAGAGTATCTGGATAAGTCCCAAACATTATGTACTCCTGTTAGGTGACAGAATGGAACACTTTTACATGCCCTATTCTTTTTGCACAAAAAATGATCACAGTATAGATGGGGCAGCTGTATTTTTTCGTAAATCGGTATAAATACTTGTTTCTGTTTATTAGAAAAAAAATAATATAATCGTCTCACAGTTCATGAAGTGAAGAGCCCAATCCATGAAATCATTGAGTCGTGCTCAGAAAGAAAGTTAAAGAGACATGTATATAGAACTCAGTTCAGAGTTTGTCAATTGGATTTAGCTCAGGTGGTTAGGGAGGAGAAATGTTATCCTCCCCACCTGGGTTCAAATCTCGCTTATGACAAGTTTTGCTCTTTGTGAACCAATTATCGCTGAATCTGTGAACCATGAGAAATATCGCTCTCGCTTATGGGCAGGAGGGTGGTTTGAATAATTACATGTAAAAAAATAACTCAGTTCAGGGTAAAATTTCAGCATCCCAAAAAAAATATGTAAAGTACATAAATACACAAAGTAACAGACATTTAAAAACCCATAACTCAGTTCAGGGTAAAATTTCAGCATCCCCAAAAAGGTATGTAAAGTACATAAATACACAAAGCAAGACATTTAAAAACCAATAAAACTTGAAGAAAACTCATCCATTATATTGAGAAGGGGGTGAACTTTGAAGAAATCATAAATATTTTAAGTACATACAAAGTAACAGACATTTAAGAACCCACAAAACTTGAAGAAAACTCATCCATTAAATGGAGAAGGGGATGAAGAAATCGTCTAACCAATTGTCTAAAGAAAAAAAAGTTACATATCCAAGCATGAATAAGCACCAACCAAAAATATAGAAAAAAATTGAGGATTTTTCCTATAATCCAGCGGTAGTTTGTAACAACACCCAGGGTTGATGACATATCCAAGCATGAATAAGCACCAACCAAAAATATAGAAAAAAATTGAGGATTTTTCCTATAATCCAGCGGTAGTTTGTAACAACACCCAGGGTTGATGTCTTCTCAGTTCAGCACCAATTTATTCACTCCATGGAATGAATCTAAATAAGGTACAGGAATGAATCCCTCCAGTAGAAAGAGCAGACAAAAATGCCATTTAATTCCTTTGAGAGGCAAAAATAACAAATCATACAAAGGAAGGCTGAACTCGGGTAGTGACAGCTGGAAGTGTTAGAATATAACCTTCCTCTGTGGATACTGTTTCAGGCGTCTGTTAAAGATAACTTGAAGTGAACAAACCCTAATTAGAGACAATGTTTTGTTAATAAACATTCATCCCACACTGGCACTTGCGGTCTCTGAAGCTGAGAAGCCTCCAAAGAAGCTGCACAAAGACAAAGTTGGATGGGAAATCACTGTTTCCAAGCCCAAGCTACTGACCGGAGGCTGGAGAGGAACGCCCAAGAATGACAAGGATAATCCTCCTGCTTCTGGACTTATCCCCATAGTTGTATAATCTAGTGTGTTTATGATTGTGATTATGATCTATGTTACCTGTCTGCCAAGATGGCAACTTAAAGATTTTAGACATCCAAATTTTAGATTTTTGCACCATGTCTTGCTCTGTATTTTGGACCTTCGTGCCACCTGTTAGTTAATCTGGCTTATCTTATTTTCCATGCTAGTGCCGGTGGTCTCCTGCTTTAGCAACCCAAGTTTTTTGTAATCAAACGATTGTACATATTGTGACCTGTTTCAAATTAATAGGAAATACTGAAAGCATTGAACATAACAACAACAAAAAATCTGCTAATGGGGTTCATTGAACATAACAACAACAACAAAAATTAAGCCAATGGGGTTACGAGGTAAAGAGGCAAAGAAAGCAACATGTCAGGGCAACCACCATGATTCAATTCCCCGAGAGGCATGAAAATACAGTTAGGGTCAGGTACAAATCCTAGGTGACTTTTGCAGAAAAGTCACACCTTGTTGAGGCAGCTTAGCCAGATAAAAGTTCCCATGTTCAATGGTCTGGCCCAGTTGTAATGCTTCTCTTTGAATTGAAATAAAACACAAAAAATGAATTTGGGTTTAAGACCCTAATTAGAGACAACCTAGGGTTTACAAACCCTAATTAAGGGCAAAACTTGAGACTTACAAAGCCTGACGCGAGACAATACTTCGTTAATAAAAATTAGGATCGCAGGAGCACGCATGTTCAATCCATATAGATATAACAGGGCACAAAAAAGTTCACAAAATGGTGTAAAATGAATTAGGGTTTTGGTTGCCAGTCGCAGGTTCGAAACCGTTAGGACTGATAACGAAAGAAATCTACCTGTAAAGGATGGAGTCCAGCTCTGAGCTCTCTGCTATGGCGTTCCCTTTCTTCTGCTTCTTTCTCGCGGCGGGCTCTGTCTTCTTTTTCCTTGTTGATCATTTCTGCAGTGAGGGGTAACAATGGCGGGCGCTCGTTGGGTATCAATTCGGGACGAGATGGAGTCCTGACCAGACCTCTGCCATCGGATTTTTCTGAAAGCTCCATTGTTTGTCGGGTTTCAGATTTCTCTGCGAATTTGGGGTTTGTTATAGTGCTCGATTTCGCTGTTTTGCTCCAGCGGTTAGTTTTGAAAAAGAACAATATTGTCTCTCAAATGCCCATAAAACTAGACGCAGAGAGATGGAAAATAATTAAACTCTAATCTGATAAAACACTGTCACAATCTTTGTCCATCCAAAAGTGTGTATGGTCCAGAGATTCATATTCATTTAAGAACTTTTTGGTGGTTTGGAAGTGAGTTGTATTTTTTTTATTAGATTCATATTAAACTAGGATCTATTAAACATTAAGATCCATTTAATTGGTGTAATTTTTTTTTTATTATTTTATTTCATGTTAAGTTTTGGGTGAGTGTAATTGTTGTTTTGTTTAATTAAGTTTATTTTATTTTTTTAATTTAGTAGATTTTATGTTTTTTTTAAATGTATTGTTATTATTTAATATTCATATTTCATCTCACTAATGCTTCAACATCTCCTTCACATTGGATTATATAGCACTTTGCTACTCTCGTGTAATGAGGAAAATTTATAATTTAATTCATTAAATTTTTATAAGTTTATTTCATAATTAAAAATAATAAATGTACTAAATATTAGGAGATAAGAGATGGAGTTTGAGGAGGAGTTCGCAGATTATATCGGTGAAGTTGTCAAGTCTTTCCTGGGAGCTCTGGTATGACAAGATTTTCAAGGCTATAGAAGACAATATTGGCCAGACCAAAAAGATCCTACAAAAAATAGTGTGCACGGAATCTAATGTGTTTACTAATGGAATTGGATATAAAAGAGTGTTTTCCATAATGCATTGAGATTGAAATGAGGAAGAAAATCCATATGCAAATAATGGATTATGTCAAAATTCCTTTCCAATTTGTTAGATGCCACATTTATGGACATGTATTGGAAGAATGCATACAACCCTTCCCCTAAAAAGTATGGCAAGAGAAGGTAACTTGGCAGAATAATGAGGGGAAAAGTTTGGGTAAATCTTCTTCTAAAAAAGGCAAGAGTCACATAAAGCCATATGCATGCTAGAGATTTAAGTCCACATAAGGATTTGATCAGTCGGGGTATGGAAGCAAAGGATGCAAAAAAATTTAAACAACATCAAGAGCCTCAAGGACATGAACCCCTAAACTTATCCATCCAAATTTTAGAAGAGCAGTAGAAGGCCATCCAATCTCTAGATATTAAGTAGCTATAGGAAAAGATTAGTCCTATCGAGGACAAAATTGGCAAGTCATTCTCCTATAAATTATAATCATCCATTCCTACAGAAAAGGGTTGTTTTGATTTTGAGGATAAAGGTATGTGGCCATCCCCTGTTGAATATGGTAGAAATCTTGTAGGGAGTTTAAAGGTACCTATATCCTTATATCTACAAAGGGGTTCAGGCACACCCTCTATCTCCCTAGAGAAAGAAAATATACTCATTCTTCAATTTAAAGGAGGTAATTGAGTCACAATGGGTGACTATGCCTATGAGAGAAGTCCATCAAAATATGTTTTTGAAGAGCCAACATTCAGTCAACCTATGCCTAGATATCACTTGATCTAGAAAGGAAGAATTTTTTTTTAGGGAGGAGAGCATGTTCGGTGAGCTACAATGTGATCCAGTAAGAGACCTACATATAATATATGCTAGCAAAAAAGCTTAAGAAAAGCCTTAAAGGAAATTCAACAAAGGAAACAAAAATCATTAAAAGGGGTCCTTAGAGTAGGACGAGCCCCTCCTAAGGTGAAGTTGTGATTGTTTTATCCCTAAATATAAGATAATTGGGTAGCCTCTCTAAAAGGTTGACCCTGGTAAGACAGGTGGAATTGCATAAGCCAAATATTATTACATTATAGGGAAGTATGGGAGAGGAGCAAAAGATGGTAGGATCCCTAGAAAAAATCATGAAGGGGTGGAAGTTTTTAATAGTAGATGTAGTCGGAAACTCGGGGGGGACTATTAACTAGGTGGAAAAAAACAATCTTTACTGAATTATTATTTCCTTGTATCAGGTATATGGATAAAATTCTTAATTCAAGAACTAGGGCAAAAGATCTCTACAATAAATCGTCATGTGCCATGTGATGAGAGGAAGTCTTTTTAAGAGGAGTTCTTCTCCCTAGATTATTTATAGAATGAGAGGGTCATCTTAGGGGAAGATTTAAATTGCACATTAAACAGATCAAATGTGTGTGGGTGGCAGGGGGGGTATTGAAGACATGATTGGTAGATTTCTCTGGGTATAAGATAGAAGAATTAGGGTTCATGGATGTGAAACCCATCAAAATTATGCCTGCCTGGAGAAACAATAGAACACGGGAAGCATGGATTTCAATAAGGCTTGATAGTTTCTTACTTTTTGAAAATTTAATCATGGAGGTTGATAGGGTTAGATCTTCGCTAGAGGTAGGAGATGGCTTATAGACCATCTTCCCATTCTATTGTAAATAGATAAGAAGGATTTAAAACCAACTATTCACATTAAATTCAATCTTATTTCGCTAGAAGATGTGGATTGTTTGAATATAGTTAAAGATGAATAGATATATATTGATGAAAACTCAAGGGATTCAATAAGCTATCAATTTGCAATAGCCCCAAAGAAGGTAAAAGTGGTAGTGTTAGCATGGGCCTCTAATGAATTCAAAAATCTTGTAAGGATTCAAAAGAGGTGGAAAGCAAGATAGCATAATTGTTTAAGCACAATATAGAAGGGGTATTCAATGAAGAAGAGAAATCAAGGTCAAAGAGACTCGAAAATATAAAGAAAAGATCGTTACGTTGGAGAGAAGAAAAATGGAGAGTGAAGAGAAAGGTCGTATGGTTGGTAAAGGGGGGTGAAAACATGATTTTTTTTTCTCACAACCATGCAATCACAGAAATAGAATCAACATCATTTGGGAGATGGAGAAGTCAAATGGAAACAAAGCCATAAATTTTAATGAAGTTGTTGATACAAGGGTTTCTCATTTTAAGTTCATCTATATGGAACCATTTAGAGTTAACATTTCAAAAAAATTGAAGCTAACCTTCTCTTTTCTTGGATTTGTAACTAAGAATGCAAATCAAAGTTTGATGGAAGATGTCTCAAATGAGTTGGATTGTGTTAACAACCTTTAAAAGGGATAGAAACCCTAGTCCAAATGTTTGACTAGGAGAATTCTTTGTTGAGTTTTATGATTTGTTAGAAGAGGATGTTATTAGAGTGATAAAAGATGCAAGGAAACCAAAGGCATTTGATGAGTGTAGGCCATTATCTTTATGCAATTATATATATGTAATTATGTCTAAGATCTTGGTAGTGAGCCTAGAAAAGAATTTTTGGAGGCTATGTCACAAGAATAATTTGGATTTCTAGCTAGAAGACATATACACAATGCTATAGGAGCATCTCAAGAAGGTCTAAATACCATAAAATCCAAAAAACTTCCAGTCATGATCATGAAACTTGATCTATCTAAGGTATATGATGGGTCAAGCTAGTTATATATTAGATTGATGCTCCTCCATGTGGGATTCAATGTTCCCATTGTCAAGTGGATCATGGGTTGTTTGACTTTGGTTTCTTTTGTAACTATTCAATGGGCCAACATCCAGATTGTTTAATCCATCAAGGCGTTTGAGACAAGGTTTCCCCTAGTCTCCTTTCCTTTTTCTTGTTATTGTTGAAGGCTCTATTGTAATCTAAGGGATAACACAATAAGCAATTATTGGTAGTGCAATCAAACAACCATAATATACAACACAATAATATACATGCATGCAACACGGATGGAGAAAGAGAAGATAGTAACGGTGGAACCAACAACAAGTAGTCTTTAGTAATATATGATTCATGTCTATTTATACGTTTACAATATAAGAAGGTAGTTGCAACTACCATTACTACCTTGGTCGGTTGACTTGAACAAATGGTCAACCGACCCGACTACCTAGTCAACTACACTTCACAGTTGACCAACATCTCCCCCAACCTCAAATCCTTTTTTGTCTTGAATAAGGGGGGATTTGAAAATCATAACAAATTATAACAAAATATAATTGTGGCTTATCCATTTGTATGTTAGTGGTTTGGGCTGATTGTGCTGGCACAACTAGATAATTAGTCAATGTGTTGGGGCTAAAGAACTTGAACCATGGTCATGGAGGTGATGTTGGAGGTGCCTATTGCGTGGGGGACTCCTTTGCAAATTCTACACAAAGTGGTGTAAATGTATGGGGCAATATGCTTTAGGTAGTTTTCAAAATCTTGCCATTCTTCCAATGCCTACTTTACTATGATAAACATTTTATTTTTTTTTTTACTTCGACCAAATAGTCCAGCATTTCAAGTACAAAGGCATCTTGTACTATGACTAAGTTAGAATTATACTTCTCCTACTTCTATTAAACTTGGTGATGAATGTCTCATATATGCTTTGAGGTTGTTGTGGCCTCTATTTGTGCATTTCTTCCTTCCCATAACCATTCCTGCTATTGTGCTTGTAAGTCGACTTCAACTTTGTGCTCTTCCCAAAGTTTTGCCACTAAGGTATCCTGACTTCATGCATCTATTGTAGAATGTCGTTGACTCTTGAGTTCTAGAATGAGTGTTTGCATTAATTTGAGCCTACTCCAAACATTAGCAAAATATGTGGCCCAATTGGTAAGGATTGTATTCATTCATGAAGCATGTGAACTAGTTCTATCTAAGCATTTCTTATTTCTTCAAACTTTTGGTGTTCCTTTGTTAAAATTTCTCCTATTTGGTTAGATTTCAGTTTATAGTTCTCGACAAGAAACTATTGATGGTGATCGATCAAATCACCGACCAAAGTCTGCATGCAATCCAGGCTATTGGATGGCGAATTAGCTAAGATGAGTCCTATTGTATATTCCACTTTTATTTTGCAAACATACCATATGTTTTCCTTTTTCATTCGACAATGCCTTAGCTTCTATGTTGATTCACTACATATTTTGTATCCCTCCTTGCTTACAACTTCGTAGAGTTTATGAATATCAGTGTCGAAGGCATCTATGAGATCGAATGCTACTGCAGCTTTCCCCTGATGCTCTCCTTCCAGTCTGAAGGTCATGTAAACCTTGGGGGTTTTATTTTTCTTTTGTTTTGCTTGCTTTGCTTTCCTATGGGTTTTTGGATTTCGTACTGAAGTGGAGGGTACTAATTCTACTTGATGTTGAGATATGGCTTCTTATTGTTATGTTGTTTGCTCCTACATAAGCAATTTTGTGCTCGACTTGCTTTAGTGTTGTTGTTGGGCTGACTACTATGGTGAGTGCTCCTCGGTTGACTACAACTAGTCTTCTTGGCCTCTATTGGTGGCAATTGTTGTACCTAGATCCTCCCATTCTGCTAGGATTTCTTGCATTATGGGAGTTCCCTTTTGTAGTGACGGATCCTTGGTCAAGTCTACAGTTTTTATTCTCATCGATTGAGGGATGTTGTGTACCTTAATTATAAATCTTATGCCCTTGGTTTTTGTTGCTACCTATGCCTTTTGTTGTTGAATACTTCCAAGGTTGATTTGTAGTTGTTTTTTTACTGTGATTTTGTTCTTGAGATCATCGATAATGATTTCCTTTGCTCTATTGACTACCTTCGCATACTAGTGTCCAACAATGGATGCTAAAACTTGTTTCTTTTTCAGGCTTGCTCTCTGGTAAGCTTCCCTTTCTTGTCATCATCCAGTATGAAGACTTGTTAGGTTACTTTCTCCAGCTTCTTCTTTAGTCATGGTTCCTCAAAGTCTAGTTGGTCAGCTCCAAGTCATCCAAGTCATCCCCAGTCGATTGGATAGCCAA
Source organism: Picea engelmannii (assembly GCA_009831015.1). NCBI lineage: Eukaryota > Viridiplantae > Streptophyta > Pinopsida > Pinales > Pinaceae > Picea > Picea engelmannii. Next base: position 38,705 of record ML779619.1, on the reverse strand, counting down.
GTTGACTTCTTCCTACTTTGTGTCCCTTGTTGATTTTCACCCAACTTTTTAATTTTGGGGGATTTTTGTTAGAAAAACAGAACCACGGAGCAATAAAATAAAACAAATGCAAAAAAAAAACACATAAGATACATAATACAATAGAGACACAGATTTACGTGGTTCACCCAGTGTGGGCTACGTCCACCAGAGAAATTGCCAGGTCCTTCCTTTATTATTATCCAAAAAATGAAGGGATACAACCTACAACAAAACCCGTTGTAACTTCCTCTTCTTTTTCTCATAGTCTCATCTCTCAGAATACAATACTCGCCATAATACATAGGCACAATACATTTCCCTCATAACAGAGGGTTGCCTTCTAGGGCAAAAAACCCTAACATAATTTCTACCGTTAGATATGCGACCTTATAATGAATGGTCCAAATTTACAATGAAATTACAATATACATTTACAAGGTAATTTTTCCTTCGGGGGCTTCGCCCTCGAACCCCCCAACCGGGGGGATAGCCCCCCCGGACCCCACAGAGGGGGTACCCCCCCTCTGCACTCCCCCGCGTGGAAGAGTGTACATACTTATGGGGTGTAAAGTCTTCATGGGGTATAAACATGGCTGAAAGCAAGGACCTCTGAATCAAGAACATAATCAGGCCCCACAACCAACAATCTCCCACTTGGAGACTAATCTCAACAACTCCATTGTTGTTGTATATGTTGGACTCTAAACCTTCTTGGACCTAGCAAATTTCTCATCTTCATCTTCATTCTTGAAGACCAACTGAAACTGAGCAGGAACTCAGTTTCTCTCTGGTTACTCCCTTTGTTAACATGTCTGCAGAATTCTGGCTAGTGTGTATCTTTTCCAACTTCAAATGTCCATCTTCCAAGGTGGATCGTATGAAGTGGTACCTCAATTGTATATGCTTAGTCTTTGAATGGAAGGTTGAGTTCTTTGCAAGATGAATTGCACTCTCACTATCACAGTACAACTTGATATTTTCATGCTTCTTTCCCAATTCCTCCATAAACCTTTGTAACCAAATCATCTCTTTACTAGCCTCTGTAGCAGCAACATACTTTGCCTCCATTGTTGAAAGTGTAACAACCTTTTGCAGTTTCGAAATCCAACTTACTGTTGTTCCACCTATAGTAAAAACATACCCTATGGTGCTCCTCCTGCTGTCTTTATCACCTACCATATCTGAATCAACATATCCTTGTAGAAAAGTGTATGAACCTCCAAAACATAATGCATGAGTAGCAGTACCTCTCAAATACCTGAGAATCCACTTTACTGCCTCCCAATGTTCTTTACCTAGATTGTTCATATACCTGCCCACAACTCCCACTGCATGTGCAATATCTGGTCTTGTGCAAACCATTACATACATCAAGCTGACAACTGTTGATGAATAAGGGACCCTCGACATGTATTCTATCTCCTCCTGTTTCTTGGGACACATTTCCTTAGTTAATTTGAAATGG
>ML779619.1:8659-25086 GCA_009831015.1 Picea engelmannii | reverse complement strand
ATCATTTCTGCGAAAATACCAGTGGGTAACACTGTCAGCTCTGGTCACCATGCCAAGGCAGTGTCCTCTGGTCAGACCTTGAAGTAAAAAGAAAGAAAAAGCAATAAATAAAGAATAAAGGCAATAAAGGGGCTTGGAAAAAGGCATCCATGGCGGGTACAACTCACCTCCTACAAAGGCACCCACGGACAATACTTACCCATGGTCTTCACTATGACTGGACATCCTTAGACCATATCACTTCATGAACATGGCTTGAATAATCTTCTGTGGAAACTTCCATCTTCTTATGGATACCAGCCCAATAGGTTGTTCTGTCTATCTCTTCATCTTTGTATAGTAGATCAATGTAATGTCTTTGAGCTATTAGAGGATATGCTAGGGGTTTATGCATGTATTTGATAAATTTAATGATGAGATATGATTGACATTGCTATGATCCCAAGGACTGATGAGCCCATGGAGGGAGAAGTTTTTGATGTGCAGGACCATACCCAACGGACAGGTACCAGTGGACCGGTACACATGGGGATATGATTAGCTCGGACCTCCATGGGGCTGAAGAGCCCATCAGATGGTTGCTGGGATGGCAGAGACAGGACAACATTGTGATGAGCCTTTGCACAGGAAGAAAGAAGGACATTCCACCCAGGACACTTTGCCGGAGCCCGACCTAGGGGGGATCACCCATTTCAGATGGAACGTTTGCCCTTTGATGGATAGGACGTCACCCAGCAGAGTAGGACGTTATCCTGAGCGTGTGGCAGTGTGATGGAGCTATTTGGCACGTGTGGCAGCTTGGAGGAGCCCTAGAAGGGCCAACGTCTGGCCTCTGGATGCTGGATATGCCCAAAAAGGGCCAATGTCTCCCTCAAAAGGGCTTGACGTCCCACCTTTTGCTCATATTATGTCATTTTTCTAGCAGTTAATGCAAAAACAGTGTAAATTTTGTAGTCAGCCTTGTCGACTGTTTTGATGACCTATTTTTTAATTTAAAGGTCATGGATTGGTATAAATAGAGGACGTTTTTCCTCATTTTAGAGGAACATAACTCACTCTCTTGTGAGAGACTATCTTTTAGCCTTTTGTTTGGTATTTTTGGTGTTCTAAGTGAGGCACAACTCTTCTTGGAGGATTTCTCTTCTCATATATGGTGTTTCTCTCATGGAAGGTTTACAACTAGGGTTTGATTACGCATTCTTCATGATATGTATGTGAATTTTTCATGCAAAACTTCTTAAGTGAATGTTTGTAGGCTTGATTTTTTACATTTTGCTATTATATTGCTATTATATTGCTAAATCTTGAAACCCTAGGTAACAAGCACACTAGTAGGTCATTGCTATATGTCCCCATGTTTAAGAAATTGTTTTAGCCATTGATAAAGGAAGATAAAACCTAGCCGTTGCTACACTTTCTCTCCTTTTCTGAGTTAGCATTGAAGTTATAGGTTGAAAAGAGGAGACATCCTAGGCCTAGTTGAGTCTACACCTAGGGTTTTCACCTTCTAGGGTTTTGAAAGCCTTGCCCTTGCAACACTTTCTCCCTTAAATCTGTACTTTGAAGCTAGYCRTTTTGCCAAGTGCATTTAGAGAAAGAGGAAGGAGCACGAGGCCTTGCTTAAGCAACACCAGAGTGAGMCTCCTTCCCTTAGGGTTTGATTCTAGGGCCCTGCCATTGCARCACCTTGGAACCCTACCCTCTAGTCTCTAAGTTTAAGTCCTCCCGAGACTTTTTGCCTTTACTTTGACTCTATTTACCCTAAGGCACTGGTATTTTCTCCAACGTTGAGCTTGTAGTGTTCAAAATCATCTTTTAAAACTTTCATTTTTGAAACCCTAACTAACCCTAACGCCACTAACTAGGGCTGATGTCATACTTGACGCAACAACCCTTCTAACTAGCAAATAAGCAATTAAAGATGATGTCAAGCATTTATTGAGCTATTGTTGAGTGAAAATACTGTTGGCTTGGTCATTATTATAGACATTGATGAATTGGTGATCTTGCATAGGCTATTTAGCAAAACGTTGACCTCATTTTGTCTATTATGTTGCTTATTAAATGAAATCAGATAATTAAGAAGTACTAACCCTTTGAATTATAACCTGCAAAAATACATATTGTGTTGTTATTGTCTTGTTCCGGGCAAGTGTTCTCAACAGGGACTTCACTTCTTTATTGGATGATTAGTCAGATTATCTGATACCGGTGGTAATCTGAGAGGAGGAAAAACCTTACTTCTTGACCTTATATTCTTTGCCTCTTCAAACCCCAGGTTACCGAGGACGTCTCCCCTGGGCTAACCTCCCTAAACAGAAAGAACCTCCCCATTGTGGTGACACTGGGTGGGGAAGGTTCCTGTTTTGCCAGTTTGACCCTTATCCTTTATCCATTTGACTTAAACTACAAACTATGCAATAACATTTTGGTGCCGTTGCCAGGGAACACTGAGTCAATCTTCCTCAAACGACAAATCCTTTGGTAAGCCTTGCCTCAAAGAATTTTCTCTTACAAGCTTACCTGGCGACTCCACTAAGACTTTATTCCCCTATTCTTTGATAGTTTCAGGAAAACTATCTGGCGACTCCATGATGACCCGTAGCGGAAAGATGTATTCAAATCCTGCTACTGTGGCAACCACCACTCTAACAAACCCTATACCTCAAATCAATCCAAATCCTCACAAATGGTCTCATTCAGAGAGTTTCAACTGCTTTGACCTTAGCAACATTCAAGGTGGAGTACATGATTTGCCCACAAATGCAAACTCTTGGTTGCCTTTCTTTTCAGGAAAGGATACCCCTGGAAACTCACATTGGACCCATTTTTGCGACAGTGTTGACTTTCATTTGGCCGGTCAAGATTACCCTGATGTTTTTATGAGGCTCTTTTCAAGTTCTCTTACAGGAGATGCTAAAGTCTGGATTGATGGACGTCCCAAGGGAAGCATAAAAAACATTGAAGAGCTGCAAAAGGCCTTTAAAATAAGGTGGTGCGATAATGAGCATTCACAAGACTCCTTTTCTCAATACCTCAACATTTGCAAAGGACCCTGTGAAAGTACAAGAGATTTTAGTGATAGGTTCAATCTTGTCCTTAAGAAGATCCGGTCAAAATTTGGTTCAGAACAAGCCATCATCGATCACTACCTGTCCTCCTTAGAAGGAACCTTGCAATTCAATGTTAAGGACCGGTCACCAACAACCTTAGAAGAAGCACAAAACATGGCCTTTCAGATTGAAAGAAATCTTGATTTTGATGACTACATTCAACAAAGAAACCTGAATTGTGAACTATGGGATCCAGGCAATGAACCTATGGCAGAACCTGAACCCCCAAGCATCCTCCAAATCGAATTAGCTCCCGCCAAAAGGAAATGGAGCCTTTCTCATAAGAGTGATGTCTCTTCCCAAGAACCTCCATTGAAGAGGGCCCATCCGGAGGATCAAGTTGGGGATGCATCACACAAAAACATTGGGCTAAGTCTTCCTCAAGAATTCTCTCTTTTTATTCATCAGGTGGGACAACCTATTTCTAAAAATTGTGAGTTCAAACCCTTTTATGTCTCCCTCCGAGTCAAAGATTTTCTCCTCCACAACTGTCTCCTACACCCAATAGCCAAAACCAATATAATGACAGAGGAAGTTATGCAACAATTGGGCCTAAAAATCTCACAAGCAAATACTAGAGATAATTTCACAAAGGGAATCATTAACAATCTCGAGGTAGCCTTTGACTCCTATCCCAGCGCTCCTTTCTTGATGAATGTGGTTGTCGTAAATGATATTAATAATTTTGGGATTATCCTACGCAATGACCTTATTAAACACTTGAACGAAAGCATTCACAAAGAGCAGTCCAGAGCCATCATCCCTCATCATGAAGGAGGATTTTACACCATCTACAATGAGCCCTTTGTTGGATCACCAGTTGAAAACCCCAATGAGATAGATGATCAACTTTTGTGCATCAATAGTGGTCTGAATGATTGGTTCATTCAGGAAGGAAAGTTGGATATGGACACAGTTGAAGAGACAGCAGGGATTTGGACCTTGGAATTCGATGGCTCACACTCAAGCTTTGGATCAGGTGCTGGAATAGTTTTGACAGCTCCGTTAGGTGAGGTCTTTTACCATTCATATAGGTTGGAATTCTGTTGCACCAACAATGTGGCTGAATATGAAGCTTTGATTATGGGACTCAATCTGGCAATCAACAAAGGTGTCACCATCCTGGAAGTGAAAGGTGACTCAGCCCTCATCGTGTCGCAAGTTTTAATGAGATTTGCAACTAAGAATGAGAAGTTAAAAAAATATCGAGATGTAGCTTAGACTCTTTCAAAATCCTTCAGAAAGATATCAATTGAAGTTGTTCCTCAAGAAGAAAACCATGTAGCTAATTCTTTGGTTGTCTCAGCTTCCACTTTGCAACCATGCGAAGGACCTCTTCATGATCTGTGCATAATGGAGGTTCTTTTTAGACCTTCTATGGTCGCCATTGTCAATGTTTTCCATTTCAATCTTCCAACAATGTACTGCTTCTTTTAGCTTGGCCACCGACCAATGATATGAGTAGACCACCAGTGGACCAACAACCTTTCGTTTCGATGAAAAATAAATTCCTTAACCCGACCGAGAGCTTCGCTAACAACTAGATTTTCCGAAGTGAACCAGAATGTCAAAAGGAACTGGGAAGTCATATGGGTCCACTTACTTGTTTGCCTCTGGAGTTCCTCCTAGATATACTGGCTTCAGGGGACCATATCCATGGTATGGAAAAATTGATAGTCCCATTAGGCTTGAGGGATGTTCTTAGCAGTGCAACACCACTCGCAAAAGTAGACGTGTTCTTGGGGATCCTCCGTACCCTTATATCAGTTTGCCAGTTCAAAGTCAACGATGTGTTGGAACTGCACGTGCATGAACTCGATTGCCTGCTCCCAGTTCTAAGTATTCGGGCGATGAGTCTCCCAACACTGTGATGGGGTCCCGTGAACCACTACATCCATGACCTGGAGTCTCTGTTCAGCAGGGACAGTCTTCTCCATTTGGACCAGGAATGTCTCCACTGGCCCAGTACCATCAAACCTTAGGGCATCGAAAAGTTCATACCCTATCCATCACAACGTCTTTGTTATCCATACGCATCGCCTTATTAATACCTCATAAAGTTGATTCTTCCATCTATCCAAGGCATATTCAGAATCCTTGTCATAAGATTTGACACTCCTCCAACTTAATTCCCCGTCTACCATGGGATTGATGTAATCCTCCTTGCATCCGTGACCTTGTAAATATTTTCAATTGTCGAGCTCTGCGTATCCTCATCGACAGACTCATTATAGCAGTCGCCTTCATATGGATCTGATGGCGCGACCACACGCAGGGTGTCAATCTCAAATGACATTTGGTGCTTCTTCAAATTCAACATCGCATTATTATCAAAAGCACAATCAATTCCTAGCAATGTAGAGTAGGGGTCCGACTCATCCATGATTTTAATGACTTTGAAGTTGAATTTTGTTTTAACTCCTTTATATTCACCTCTACCTGATCCAGCCGATCGATGGGGTAGATCTTGTATTGATTGGATAATCGGAGTTGAATGGACGACCAAACCAAGTTCGATTTCCCCATCACTTCCCATAATTTCTTGGATAAAATGTTGACATTGGATCCTAGATCCAATGTGACTCCATCCACATCATACCCACCAAGCTCTGATGTCATCTTAAACTCTTGTCCAATGCGCTTTTGCTTGTTGGCCTGGCATACATCCGTCTCTGGCAGTGGAGTTGTAATGATGGTCTCCTCTCCTTATTCTTTCATGCAAGCAGTTAACATCTGAGTCAACTTACTTGTAGCTTTTGGATCTCCGAGCTAACGTAAACAACAGTACTAGAAGGTATTGGCTTGATCTTCTGCTTCTGCCATGCGATCGAGGTCGCGCAAGGCTTATGCGCGCATTGTGCATTACAATTCTTCTTGGCGTTGTTCATACATTTATTGCTTAGCGCATCGCAACATAGTCTGTCTACGTGCTTCTTCAATTGATCTTTGGGTTGTGTGCTAGATTTCTTCGTGCATGCGAACTTCCTCCAAAGAGCTTTGTGTTGTGCACTATAGTTCTCTGCGCGCACAAAATTCCTCCAGTGACCTCTGTGTCGCCCATTGCACTTTTTCATGGATTCGTGCTTCTTCTAGCGATCTTTGTATCTCCATCTGAACTTCCTCTTGGATCCATGCCTCTTCAAGAGACCTCTGAGTCACGTGTTGCATCTCGTCGCGTGCTCGTTCCAAGGCTCTCTGCGTATCACATAGAAACTACTTCTGTTGAGTCACATCAAACTTAGGAGGGGGATGGGGGAGCTTTCCAATCTTTCCCTCTGCTTTTTGACCCGATCCTTCTATGTGCTTGAAGTCTGCCCCTGTCTTCGCCCCTCCACGGGTTACTACTCAGACGTCCACTTCTCCATTCTTCTTCTTGTTTTTGCGCGGCTCGACATGTACCATGTTACAATTACCCTTCTTGTCCTCCCATTTCTATAGCAAGTATGGACAGTCCTCGGTTACATGTTGAATACTATAACAATATGTGCAGAGCATGCACGACTCAATGTAGAATCGTGATACATGACCAATCTCACCGTAATTGAAACATGTGGGGGGTTTTCTGCCTCCTCCATCATATCCTCGTTAACGTTCACGTCCATACCCTCCTCGAGGTTCTCTTTAATATTTGCCTCTATTGGTTCCACCGTGCTCACCACCCTTTTGTTCCTCTTGTACCTGAAATGCATCCTAGGTATCATCTTGCATCAACTAGGGGGAGCGGTAGCTATTGATATCGTGGCCGGTGGATTTACATAATTCATAGAAGGGGGTGTGATTCATTACTTGATACTTCTATAAGGTGAGGAAGTGGGGTGGCACATGGCCCCACTATCAGCCTATTTCACACCATTTTGACTATACAGATAAAAATGGACTCGACACACCTATTGTCATGTAATTGGGAAGGACCAAGCATTTGTCTCGTCGATGCCCTTCTGAGTGACGTGTAGTGCACCACACATGTTCGTGCACGACATTATCTTGGTTGTATCTTTCAACTGTATTGTTAGGTTGGCCAGTTGTGATTGAACCTGCACCAACCTGACCAATGTTTATGCGCCTCTAGGTGTTGCTTCCAAGCGCATCGCAATCTTGACTGCCTCGGCCTGAGTTGTCACCTTTTTTCTGGGTGAGAAGGACTCGGATATGGGGGAGCAACCTTGGAATGAACCATTATCTATGCTTCATGTCCTGGATGTGGAACACCAACCTATCTAACAAGATTTTGAACTGTTGGTCATAATTCCAGACGATCTCTCCTTCCTTCTGCTTGATTTCCATGATTTTTGTAATGGATTGGGACTCTGATTATGGGTTTTGAAATTCTCGAAGTAGATCTTTTTCAATCTCGGCCAGGGACCTCGCCTGTCCTTCTAGCAGAGTAGCCTTATACTTCATGTACCATGTCAGGGTTCGATCCCTGAATGCAGACTCCAATTACATGATCTTAGCCACCTCATCTGTAACTCTCTTTACAGACCAGATTGCTTCGCAGATGAACCAATGTTGCTCAGCATCATCCTTACCCGTTCCATGGAACACGAGAAATACCAGCGTACTATCTTGGTTGGCCATCTTGGAACTAGAGTTAGTTCCACTCTTCTGACTGCTATTGTCTAGATCCTTCCACACCACTATTACTTGGGGTAAAGTATTGTTGACTTCACCTTCTCCTTCACTTGTGTTGTCACTTCTTTCCTCTTCTTCACTTTCTTCAACACTAACCTCTTCACTATCTATTGCATGTTCTTCTTGATTAAAAATGCACAAGGGGGGTGGAACAAAGGTGGGGTAAGACCATATTCTCCTGACATTTCTTGTGAGGGGACCTAAAGAGCTATCTAGTTGCATCCACACAAGACTATCCAAGATTATCAATTCGTCTCCCCCACCACTAGTGGAGCCTCTATCTTCCTTCACTTATGGCACATCCACATTCTGTGCCTTCTTCTCCTTATCTGACTGTGTACCACCAATGTGTGTGCCTGTCTTCGGACCGATCCATGCACTGCCACTATGTGATTCATCTCCATATCTGATCTGCGCACTGCCACTACACATTTCATCTCTCAATCTGATCTGCGCACTGCCACCTTGCACAGAGTCGGTTTCTCCACTCAATACACGAATTCTCCATGCGCCGCTCACTTGGCTACTCAATGTACTACCACTATACCGAGAGCCAAAATCTCGTCTGATTGGCACCCCACCGTACTACGCAACAACTTATCTTCTTGTCAGTGCATAACTCTGTGACTCTTCCTCTTCCGAGTCCACCGGTGAACCATAAATTTGCACTTGCACACCACACATGTGCGCCCTTCCTTCTCTTAAGGTTGCAGCATACCACAACAACCAAAGGGTATGAGCTTTGTCACCTAGGCCCTCACTACCACTATTGTCACTACTGGTATCTTTGACTCTAAGCCTCTTCGCAGGCATGTCCTTGCCTATGCTCCACTTTGGCACAACATCCTCTCCCACACCAGTGCCTGGTGTGAGCTTCCTCTTCATTATGGGTCTAACACCTCGCTACGCACCCTCGGCTAACGTTTCTCTACTCTTCTGGTTAACTTTCTCCCTCAACTCAACTCTTCTTTCGTATCTTTCAACTCTTTTTCTCGTCTACTCTTCTGGTTCCATTCCAGTTCGCACCTCGTCTCAACAACTTCTTGGATCCTCCTCACTGGATCCATGCTCTGGTTCATTTTTCCCCACCTTTTCCCGAAACCCCTCCTAGCACTAGGAGTTTACTCAACCATCCTATCAGGATCCATGCACATCATTATTTTTTCTACGAACAACATCTTGATCCAAAGGGGAATCTCTTCTAACATCCACTTTCTTGGACCTTCTTCAAAATTTCTTTCAGCCTCGCTGAAAGGATCACTATATTCTATAACAAACTCAACAATGTAGCCTTCCTTCACTCGAGTAAACCAAAAATCAATAGCCCAAGTCCACTTGTTATCTAGTTCCTTTAGACTATCAAGATTGTTTTGATCCCATAGTATTGACTTTGATGGTAACACAGTCGAATTAACTTTCATTTGTCTTTTTAACCATTCATGCAACAAATATGGAAATTCTACAAAAAAGAGTTCATGCAGATCAAAGAAAAGATATCTAACTTTCCATTCTTTCAAGTTCACCTGCAATCCTTTTGTCTCTCATAGAGGAAACTCATACTCGTTCATTTCTATCCAGTCTTGAATCTCCTCCTTAGAGGGATGCCACCACATTTCTATTATCCCCAATCAATCTCAACAAGACTTCAGGTCCTGACAAAATAACCATTTTTTGGGGTTGTGCAGTGTCGGTGTTTCAGTACATGCTTGCACATGCACTAACCTTCTTAACACTGGGGGGTTTGAGACCCAGGATTCGTCCAGAGCATGTCCAACAAAAACCCCTAAGCACACACATATCAATCTTCGACCAAGGCCGAGGAAGGTCTCACCCGAGATGTAGAGAGGATCATATAGACCATAAGGTCTTGTATGGCAGATGGAGGATCAAAAATACCTAACAATATTGTATATGGCATCCATTTAACTCATCTTTGATATTCTAATAAGAAATAAGAATTAAATCTATACACGCACAGGTGCTACTCATTCATAACAAACACATGATATAACAAAACTACCATATCTTTATTATTGGATGTATTCGATCGTATTAGAGATATACATTGTCTTGAATAATTTAGTTGAATAGCCATAACACTTCCTCTCATTACTATATAAACAATGGAAATACAACAATATACACCTTGTGTCGAGCTTTAAGATTTAGACACATAGAAGATACAAGAGACTTCTCCATACAACCCAAGATTACAATAGGTTAACTCAGAGCTATGATACTAATGCATTTGGAAATTAGCCAGCCTCTTTTATGAACCGAGAGCTCTATTTTATATCTTTTTCTGCTAGGGAGCGTTGTCCTTCACTATTCTTCTCCACTCGCCTTTTTGATCTAACGACCTTGCACACTTCTTGCACCTGTCAGGACTCCACGTAGGTTCTCTACATCAGGGGAAATCCTAACTGTATGGCTAGCTCATCTTTTGATTGCCCCACGTCTTCATCTACTATTGGCAACAACCATTACAGGAGATATCCCGACGATTCCTTTCTTGCTTCCGACGAACATCTTCTTGGTTTCCGACGCAACTAACAAAACTCGGACCATTGTGCTCAACTGACAAAACTCAGACTAACGCACTCTTGACCGCCTTTAGACTTGGCGCGTTGCTTAAAAAAACTTGGTCTGATGCACACACTATTGAATTCTCTCACACATCTCCTTAGGCGCTCACAAAACTTCTGGATGAGTGTGCACAACTTTCGTTTGTGTGCACACGCAAAACTAGACCCAAAACTTTGGGTGCAAACACTGCTACTTCTTTCATTTATTTCGTTGGCTCTATCTTTGCCATTTGGTTAAGTATTTATTTATCGATATGATGTATTTGGCTCCTATCCTTTTTCGAGGCGAATATGAGTCATCATATCACTCTATCTCTAGAACATATCATGATCGTCGAATTACATAACTACAAATGCATACTAAAGAAACACACTAAGAAACACATTTTCACCTAAAGACACATTAGACCAAATTGAACATAACTAAATCCTAAGTGTATAAATATCCTAACAAAAAACTCCCTCTACAAAAGTGCAATAGCTTTGTTGCCACAACCCTTGATCTCTCTTAAACAATGAAATTGACGGTCTACAATTACTAGCTAATGTGATTAACCTAGTGATTAATAACGATTGATTATGTGCAGGAATTAATGACAATACCATCTGAGATTTACATAGCCATCCATTGAAATGTAACTAAGACCATATTCTAGTACACAAAAATCACACAACCATCACAATAAAACTCATAATTGACAGAGTGTTTACCATGGAAATGTGAATGGGAAAACTACCTTCGAATGCTTACTTAGCTTTCATTTCGACAATCTTTAGTACGATGCAACCTATGACTCTCCTTGTGCATCCTCCTCTCTTAACCAAAAGACCCATTGAGAATGAAAGTGAAGGAATAAATATGTATAGTTTTTGTAATGGGAAGGCCAACGGGATAACCTTTCATTTCCCATTCCTCGGCCTATTCTCTCATATTTTATTATTTTCTTTTCATTTAATTCTCTATTTTTTTCTTTTGTCTTATTCGATTTTTAAATTTGCGTTGATTTTCATAGTTTGCTAACCTTCATAAATTGTCGAATTGGCTTGTGGGTATTGAGTCTTACAACCATTAATTGGTTCAGACCCATTTTGGATCACATTTCCCCATTTAACAGCTTTTTGATCTCAAAAATCTTGAGGGAAACCAATCTAGATCAATGTGCCTTATGTCTGCTTCTTTGGAATGACTCTAACTTTGGCTCATGGCTACAACTTTGACTTTGTCTCATGGCTCTGGTTGCTGACTCTGGTCACTGGCTATGGTTGTAGCTCTAGTTGTTGGCTCGCTTTTTCCCGCAATGTAGAGTCCTACTCATTGACTCTTAGCTCTGAGCAATCTCTAGATCCGAACTAGGTAATCAACATTCATTCCCATCTCTCTCTAACTTGGAGATAGTCCATCTTGGTAGTCATTGAAGCCAAGTTGATTGCCGATCTTATTGATCAGTGTGACCCCAACAAGCCATGCCATCACATAACAATTTGACAAAAAGTCATGTCGTTGCTTTCTTCTCCTAGGACCAATTGCTTCCTAGCATTGAAACAATTCTATGCAGCCATGTCAATTGAATGGCCATCTCGCATTTTCCTACATGTTTGTTGTAGGAGTCGAAATCATTGGTAAGTTGGTTTATTCACTGGCGAGTCTTTTTTCAACCAACTTTTAATGAAATAAATGTCAACTGATGTTTGATATCCTTCTTTGTTCTCTCTTGCTTCCACCAAACAATTGTTTACTTCATTGGTGAGGTTGACCTCTTCTGTACTCTTCATAAACTTTACTTTTCACTCTCCACACTCTTTTCTTGGCTGTGCAATTTATGGGGTGAAGCTTTAGATGAAGTCACCAACACTTTGCTTCCCAATCTCTTGTCAACTTATAGTAGTGGCAAAAGTTCTTATTTATACTATAGGGACTTCTTGACATACTCCTTCTCTCCATGTGCCTCTAGGTTCATTGTTGGATTTGAGAAGTCTTCTTACCATTCCTCCTCTAAAAGTTATCTGTCTTGTGGTATGTGGCTTGCTTCTCCCAACAGATGCCTCAAGATAGCCTTTCTTCCCATGACAATGACAAACAAGGAATGTCTTGTTTGATGTAGACCTCTTAGTCTTCTTCTCCTTCTTGTCCAAATTGATTGGCTTGCTACTTGCTCTAAGTGCTAAAGTAGACTTAGTATTTGTACTTTTTTCATCATTTCCCTTCTTCAATCTGCCATAAGAAGGTTGAGGTGGTAGTGGGTTGCCACCTTCTTATGCTGCTTCTCTTCCTTCTGATGAGCATGCCAATTTTGTCATCTTCTTTGATTTCACAAATGTGGTCTTTTAGTTCATGTCCTTTTCTTTTCCTCCATCAAAACCTAGGTCTTCATGCTTGTCCCTCTCTGCAACTGTAGTGGGATTTAGGATGCCTTGACTTCTCTTTCTTAGGCCTTGTCCATTGTATCCCATCTGCTTTAACAATTTTTAACCAATGGCTCTAGTATGATTTTCAAAATCACCCAAATGCTCCTAAAAAATGTCTAGAAAAGGTGAGCTTACCAAAGTTGTCTCAGTCATGGTGCTAGCCTCGACAATGGATTTGCTTCCCGGTGCTCTTTGACAGTCTCTTGGAGCTTTGCCAAGGACTCTTCCTTCTTTGCTAACTCTTTTTGTAGCTAAGCCATCACTTGAGTGAGATTGTTTTCTTACCAACTACTCAACTAAATGACCTTCTCTCCAAAGCGTACAAGCTGCACTCTATTCTTGTCCCAATCTTCCATGGTCGTAGCGAGGGAGCCTTAGTGTTCAACAAACTAGTTCTTTAGTATTGGAACCAACCTTTTCAAGCTCTAAAGGTTCTTCTCCATCTCCCTCATCCTTTGGTTGAACATATGGACTTGTTTCTTCAAGTGCTTGTTCTCTTCTTAAAGTTGAGTGTTGATGGTCGTTAAGTCTTCCAACCTCTCTCTCTTTTCTTTGCCCATGTTGAGTATGCACTCTCTTCAAAGTAAAAACAATTGTGTCATGGTCAAGGATTCAACTGCTCTGATACCAATATGATTTGTAAATATTCCACTCACTTCACCAACATGGATACTATTGTTGACGGGTCCAAATGGCCTATCAAGTAGGTAAGGGAAAATGCTCGATCGCATGTCCCAATTAGACCTACTCTCGTTTGGGATGGAACTTCCAACGAATATGTGGGCCTGGTTGCCACTTAAGGGTTTTCAATTACAAACTGGAGAACAAATTGTCCTCACATGATCAT
The DNA here is from genome assembly GCA_009831015.1 of Picea engelmannii. Lineage (NCBI taxonomy): Eukaryota > Viridiplantae > Streptophyta > Pinopsida > Pinales > Pinaceae > Picea > Picea engelmannii. The sequence goes on along the minus strand of ML779619.1, from coordinate 11,503 downwards.
AATTAAAAAAATATGAAACAAACTATCTACAACTAAATTAAATTATGCTACTCTAATCCCATTCTATTATATCCTATCCTAATCATGATCAAGTATAAAGAGTTAGATACAACACAAGAAAGTATTATTGAGAGTAGAATTAGTTCATAACAATCAAGAATAGATTAAAACAATAAATCCATAGATTATCTTACAAATGGTTGCAGAGTAAACCTATAATATTACCCTTGTATCTACTAGTAATCACAAAAGCAATAAGCATCTTGAAGACCATAAATAGAAATAGTTTACATGGAAAGCATTCAAAAATACTTATCAGACAAAAACATATGAAGGGTAGTCCCATACATGGTTGCTAACATTTATGACTTTCAAACTACCTTCTGCTCTTTATTCAATTAGAGATAATAGTACCATACAATATACACAACGAGAAAAAGTCCTTCTATCTTCGACATGGCTCCCTTTTATAAAACAAGGGAGACTCTTTACATTTTGTAACTGTCATCATTTCAAGTGAAAATTACACTTTATTGTTTCATTTTCTCCTATTATGTATACAATTTAGATTCTATGGAAAAATATATGTTATAAAAAAATTACGAGGCTTCCTTGGATGCCATATTATCTCTATATGTTTTCCACAATTCATAGTTGTTCAAGACTTCTTTTACTCTATTAATTTGCATCTTTTTCGCCTGTAGCTCACCATCACATATCCTGGCAACTATTTCTCTTTTCATATATTGTTGAATTCTTTTGAGATAATCTTTTGTTAAAGTAATCAATTTGGTTGTATTCATTCAAGATGTTTCTATTTACCTCTTTGATATGACCAATTGTTTTCTCGTTGAGGTCTCATTTTTCTTCTACCTCCTTGATCCTTAATTCACTTGGGGATGCTTCATCTAAATTATCCATGACTTCCATCCCAAAATAGTCTATTAGATCATTTGAATAATTATGAAGCCTTTTGAAAGCTTTGGTAGAAAGTTCCTGGATTTCTTCAATGTCTTGAAATATGGTTCTGACTCCTCTGGGAGTCAAACAACACTTGTTCCTTTAAGTTTTGCTTCACATTTTATCTGGGAAAGGTGGCAGGTGCTTCAAGATATACACCTTGACAATCCAATGGACAAGCACTTTTTGCAACATCGATGGGTTTCCTTCCATTATGTAATTCAACCAGATCCCATGTCTAATTCTTCTACAAGGATTCCATTTCTTCGACCATGGATTCCTTCTAGAGTTTACCCTCTTTCAAGTCGACAACCCTCTAGATGGGTGTGTGGTTCCTCTATGAGACAAAGATGGAACGATGTGCCCCTGTGTGAGGTGGTGAAGCCCATGAGCTGGGTGTGTGGTTCCTCTCTGATACAAAGATGGAATTTCATGTGCCCCTGTGTAGGGAAGCCCATGACCTGGGTATGTGGTTCCTCTCTGAGACATAGATGGAATGTTGTGTGCCCCTATGTGGGGAAGCCCATGAGTTGGGCGTATCATTCCGAGACAACGATGAAACAATGTATTGGCCTCCTTTGTGCAGAGAGTTGAGACGATACTCCAGTGTAACACAGTGAGAAAGAGATCTGTTGAGTTGGATGTACTTATGGCTGAGCACAGGTGAACGTGATCCTAGTGGCTGAGCACTAGTGAGTGTGGTTCTCCTGTGAGACGCAGTGAGATAGAGATGTGGACATCCCTGTGGTTGAGCATAGATGGATGTGCCCCTAGTGGTTGAGCACTAGTGGGTGTATGAGATCCCTTCCTATATTGTAGAAGAGTCAGACTTACCTGTAACCCTATTTGTGATGTAAAGGGTATAGGTCGGCCCCACCATAAAGTGAAAGATAATTAATATGGTAATTATTAATTATATTATGAGTTTTTTAGGTCAGTTCATGTTGTGCCAATAGACACTACTGTTGTGTATGTGTTATATTCTTTGCATGTGTGTGTGTGGGCACGTCAGGTTCGACAATTGCGTCTGACAATCCCTCGAACTAGTATTTGGGCGGTTTTTGCTATTTTTAGTGGATTTGTAAATTAATCCCGGATTAATGGATTAGGGTTTTGGTATCTACAGAATACTTAAAAACATTGTATATATTGTATGGTGAATGGTGAAATTCGATATAATGAATATAAGAAAGGTTTTCCCGGTTGAGGGTTTTCGGTATAAAATCTTTGTGTACTCTGTCTGTGTATGAGCCATTGATTAATTTCTGTCTTTCTTAAGAATCTATATGCATTGCTTTACTTCGTAGGTTTAAAACTTACATGTGGTATTAGAGCTCGTTTTTGGCTTCAGAGGGACGCCTTTGTTGTTGAGGGTTTGGCTCGGTCTTGATAGATCAAGTTTATCTTGGGTCTGTGATAAACCTGGGTTTAGTGGGAGCTTTTGCAGTGGAGATTCGAGTAAGGAAAGAGGAATGGTGAGCTCATCTAGAAATGAGATAGAGAAGTTCAATGGTAAAAACTTTGAGCTATGGAAGCTCAAGATGGAGGACCTTCTTGTAGACAAAGAACAATGGATCGCTGTGGATCCTGGTACACTGTCTACTAGCACACAGGCTACTGGTACACAACCTACTAGTACACAAACTACTAGTACACCAACTACTGGTATGTCGAAGGAAGATTAGGACAAGTTGGACAGAAGAGGAAGGAGTACTATTCAACTCTGCCTGGCAGATTCGGTGTTGTTGAATGTATCAGGAGAATCTACAGCCAAGGAACTATGGGATAAGTTAGGGAATTTGTATCAATCAAAGTCCCTGGTAAACAAGTTGTTTCTTTGAAAGAAGCTGTATCATCTTAGGATGGAAGATGGAGATTCTATGA
>ML779618.1:466554-476684 GCA_009831015.1 Picea engelmannii | reverse complement strand
CATGACAAAGGACTGCAAAGTTTGTATTATGATATCTTTGTGGATTACAAAATGGTCGAATGCGGCTGAATAAACTGACAATACTCGACTAGATCAATAGACAAAGGATCTTAGCTGGAATACAAATAAGCAACTAAAAGATAATACCCGGAATATGGGAGCACTGCAGAATCAATAGATGCGTTGGGACTATGGCAGCTCTGACGGTAACTGTTGGAAGTCTGGAAAGTTTGCCCTGGGAGCTATACTTCTCGGAATGGCCTGGAAACTGTCCCAAATGATGCGCCCTACTCTAGTCCTCAGTACTGGTATCTGTCGAACCCCTCTGCTGATGAATCTGGACCCTGGATGGATACCCCTGGGGGAATGTGCCCCTCTTCTTCTGGAAAAATGCGTCCTAGTGATTCCACTGTCGAAATCGGACGAGATAAGTCTCAAAACGATCGCCTTGGTTTACTGGGAAATGGGTCGGAAGGGTTTCCCTGAATCTGGTCTGATGCTCACTTTGGAACCCTAAATGTGCCCGCCAAAAGTGTCGCACGTCCAAGTCTAGAAAATGTGTCCCAGTTGATTCCTTTGTTGGAATTTGACGAGGAACTAGCCAAAAGATGTGCCTTGCCCTCCTCTCAAATGGGTCAGAGGGAAATCTCAAAATTCTCGCTGGATGGGATAAGTCGATTAAAAACCCTCTCAGAAGTTGTGCCCTCACTCTGGATGAATGTGCCCTTGCTGTTGAACACTGTGTAACTGCTACTGAAGAATGATGGAAGACCTGAATGACCTTCCCGATGACTAGGGTGTGTCTCTCAACATCGAAATCAGTCACTGGTGTCTTCCTCCTGGAATCCACTGCATTATCTCTCCTGAGATGCACCTCTTCTCCTCAATAACAAGTCATAATCTGCATAATATGAATTAGGTTGCTGACTCTTCTCTTATAGCTTTCCAAAACCCTAATTCACTGCTGAAACCCTAATTCGTTGTTGACCTTTTCCCTCCAAGTGACTTTTACTTTTTTGATATTATTCCTTGATTAAATCACTTAATTGATTAATTAATTAATCATTTTACCTCTACAAAGTTATTTATCCATCCTTATGGCTTCTCCGACCACTGAAAGTCGCTTCTCATCATCTTATTCTGTAGTGCTCTTCTTCCCAATTTCGATGAGTTATTACACTAAGAGGTTTCTCCAAGTAATATGCCCATTATGACCTTCTTAGTGAAATTAATTAAGATATGTCCCATAATAACTCAAAATTACAGAAATCGTTAGAATGCAACAAAACCAAAACCAAGTTGTGCGAAATAGATCCCGATGATGAACGATGCAAGTCGGGCCCAATAAAACCCCTCAATATCTCCCAAACTCTCAGTCACCCCTATCTGGCTACTCTGGTAGGCATAACACTCTGTAAAGTTATAATGTCCCAAAATGGGGACATTACAGAGAGTGGTTGTCCTCAAGCGAAACTAGCTCGAGACCCAAATCTCTATACCATGACCTCGTTGGGGACCTGCTATGAGAAATAACAAGGAGAAGATTGCTCTGATACCACTGATTCAGATTATTTTGAGAACGACATGAAGGCATGAATATAACCGAGATATAACAATGAAATACATAAAAATATAGAAGAGAACACAGAAATATAATGAAACCCAACTTATATTATTGGATAAGATAGAAAAACATTGTAGAACACAAATTGGAAAAATGGGGTAGCTTATCTCTAAAAAGAAAGAGATGTTGGCTACGCTTCATTCACAAGAAGATTTACATCATACTCCATTGCCTTCTTAAAGACTCCCCTTCACCTCAATTATACATGAGAGAGTGAGAGGAGAACAATTCCCATGATGCATGTGGGATAAATTGGACTAAGTTTATAAAATACCATAGGCATGTAAAACACTAGGACTTTCCGGCCGGTCACCCATCCCAATACTACTCTAGCTTGAGCGCACTTAACTGCAGAGTTCTAATGGGATCTAATGCATTAGCGCTATGATGCAGGCATGTACATAAGAGCACTAGGAAATCATTAAATGATGTATCTAATTAACAAATGAAGATGACATTACATTTCATTCCACATCAAAAGGGCGAATATCATGGTTTATAAAAACCATAGGCTCAAAATGGCGATTCAGTGGAAGAGGTGGATGGCCACTGAGATCCATCTGGATCATATACATTCTAAGAAGAGCTATGAGCATTCAAGTGTGTAAGAAGAATGGAACCTGAGCGTTACAGATAGACCTGTTTGAATCGAGCAACAATGCCTTGAAGCTTGTTCCCTCTAGAGTTCATCTCGGTAATCATTGCCTTGATGATTAATATTGAATATCCAAAGACGCATAAGGTCCTGATTCTATATTTCTTAACAATGATGAGTCCACACCACAATGAGTAAGCTTTGACTAGATTGTTTGACGCATTCCTTAGCCCCCAAGCATAATGTACAATCTTGTTCCCCTTGAGATCATGGAGACTCCCCCACACCATTTATTTAATTTGTAATTTACCATAAAAGCTTTTTTTTTCTTGTGTGCATCCTTTATGTTCCCCTTTCTTTATTTTTTATTGTCTTCCTTTAACGTTCTTCTTTTATTTCCTTTTTATTTTTATCATCTTCTTACCTTCAATATTTCAAAGTGAGAGTGTACTCTTCGAATACATCGTAAGTTGTTCAAAATATTTAACAATAAATTGTTTCTATGACATAAATTTTTCATGAATTTCGTAAATTTTAGAAATGGGAAGAAATTATGGCACCTATGATATAGAGTTATTGATTGCAATACATACTCTACAAATAAGAAGGCATTATTAGTCCCTGCCAAAGCACGACGACTATAGCAATGAGTTTGCTATTGATTTGACATTAATTTGCTTTATGTTTTAAATTTGTTTGTAAAATGTAATGTTTAACTTATATATATATAGTAAAAATATTTATTTTTCTCATCTCTAATTGGTTAATATATTTCAAGTCTTATTGTTTCCCTCACGTATTTCAATATTTAAAATTAATTGCATAATCAATAAGAGATTTTAATTGGTTGTACAACATATATAACACTTATTACACCTCCACATTAAAATATTTTTTTAAATTTACATTTCCCAATGATGTTAATGTTTTATTTTGGATGTATCATGTCATAACAAATTAAAATATATATTATATATTTTATAATATATATGTTAACCTGTCCATTGGATGTAGCTTGGGTGGTTGGGATGAATGATTGTTACTCTCCCCACCCAGGTTCAAATCCTTGTAAGTGACATGTTGTGCCCTTAAATGGGTCTATAAGTTGCTCTTGTTATTGAGCCCCCAATATTTTGAAATACCCGCCCTCCCTATGTTCTCTCGCGGATTTCAGGGAGGTTTACGTGGAAGTAGTGAGCACCGATATCCGGTGCCATGAACCACATGAATATATATATATATATATACAGCCTGAGTGGGCCTAATGGTTAAGAACATGTGTTTCCTCTTAAGAAGTCACAGGTTCAAATCCAGAGGGGGTAGGGTATGTATACCTTCGTAGACTTTACCAGTCAAATTGCTGGGTGGAGGGGGGTCCCTTGTCCCACAAACAAGGGGGTCTCATACACCAATTTGGTGTGCTAGCTTAGCCGTGACCTTAAAAATAAATTATTATTATTATTATTATATATATATTAACACATAAAATATTATAATATACTATATATTAAAATGTATATTATTTTTTATAATATATATGTTAAGATAGTTAAATATTATATATATTAAAATATATATTATAAAATGTGAAATGTTTATTTTTATTTTTTAAATAAGATTTGCATGTGGCTTGCTTAGCTTAACTAGAAGGAAATTCAGGTTAATCCCAAAACTATATGGCAGCTACATTAAAGTAAAATCATGGTAAGATATTTTGTCCAGATCTTGTTATGACAAATCTATAAACTATGTGTCATCATGGAGCAATAAGGCTTTCTCCATCCCTTGTGAGTTTATGTCGAATTCTTTTAAGAAGCTAATTTTTTTTAAGATTATGAAACTAGCTCATTTGTTAGCATATTATTCATGTTTCAAAGTAATCATCATCATCAATAATTATAGGGTGTTAACTATCATCTTCATTTCCAAATTTACTTGGCAGGGACTAAGCTGCCATACAACCCTTGTTTATTATTAGGAAGTGAGTTTATTTTAAAAATAGATCATTGAAAAAGGGTTTAGCAATGACTAGAATGCTTGGATGCCCCCAAAGATAATAGAGGAGGACTTTAACTTAATCGTAAGAATAGTGGGTGTATTAGAGTCAATAAGGACCCAAAGCTAACTACACATAAACTAACAAATATGGTGATCCTACTCAACCAGGGTTAAGAATGGATTATGAAAGGACATTACTCACATAGATGTTTAGATTGCAATGGAAACACATAACAAGGTCATAAAAGAAGAAGAAAAAAACAAAAATAATGCACACACCATATGGCCATGAAAACAAATAAAAGAAGGATTGGATGCTTATAGAAGAAAAAGACATGAAGATGTAATTCATTGGATTTAAGTGAAAAGATTTTAAAATCAACCAATTTTTAAACTTAATCTTTGCCTCTAGGTGCACAACGAACATCTCTAACAAGGTTTTTCAACATTTACAAAGAACTCATTTATATATTGAGAACCAACCAACCCGCATCTCATCAACAAAGCTAATTATATTGCAACAATAATCTTAAATCTTAAGACCTAGATGTTAATTGTTCCATACAATTTAATGAATGATTATGTTACTCTGTATGTTAAATACACAATTAGTGAAACTTGAGTGGGTCTAATGGTTAAGAACATGTGTTTCCTCTTAAGAGGTCACATGTTCAAATCCAGAGGGTTAGGGTATGTATACCTCCATAGACTTTACCAGTCAAATCGACAGAGAAGAATCCATTGTCCCACAAACAAGGGAATCTCATACACCAATTTAATATAGATTATTATTATTAAAATAAATAATAAACAAATCAAAAAACATGTTTTCATATATTTTGATAAATGTTTTAACAAATTTTGAGATTGTGTTTTTCAAGAAAATCTTATACATTTAATATTTTGTTGTTATGCAATTAATATAAATCTGCTTTATTTATAAAAAAAAACAAATTCAACATATTTTCAACAAATAATAAAATATTGTTTGGTTAATTAAGATTATAATTATTATAATTATATAAACAATTTTTTTTTTTGTTTTTTTTTTGTTTGTAAGTTAGTTTTATTATATATAAAGGGCCTTCCTAGACCAAAAAGAGATACAGAGTACAAAGAATATTCGTGCTGTAGTTACTAGACTGCCCCAACAGAGGGGAAACCAGTCCAGCCAGCATAGAAGTCAAACAAAAGTGGTAGAATAGTCTAAATGTACTGTTTGAGACGAACTGGACAACAACTAAAAAGTGGAAAGACTAGACAAACTAGAAGTGCTCTCATGACCTCATACACTTGGCAGATGACCTGGCCAGGTGACGTGGACAACCTCGGACCACGGGTCCTCCTCAACATATGTCACTCCATCATCCCACTGCTTCCCAATTTCCACGCTTTCTCCGGTCCTATCGACAACTGGCGGGGTGTCCTGCAACGCGCAACGTGTTGTGACCATCTCCTTTGCCATATCCCCGTGTCTGTCTTGGTTATGCTCTTTTCCAACCGAACACTACTCTTGGGCATTCCCCTCGTTGGTTGCATCACCGGGATCCTCCGCGGAAGCCGCACCTACGAGGTCCGTGGGGAGAGCCTCCTGAAGAGAGGTAAGGAGCTGGAGAAGGACTGCTACCTTCTCGTCCATGGCCAGTAGACGAAATTGAAGATCCTCCACCCCTTGGCGGAGTTCAAAGACCAGGCTGAAAAGAATTGCCAGACTGTCTCGTAGCTGAGTATCAAGGAAAGAGTTTGGTGGAGGTTCACCCCCAGTTTTCCCAGCAGAGTTTGGATGTGGTGGAGGGGGAGGCTCGAACACTGGAGGATTAGGAGGAAGGCGAGAGGAAGAAGACGACAGCTTAGGGACGATAGCGAGGCTATCAAAATTCGAGACAGCGATAGCGGATGGCGAAGGAGGAATTGGCTCGGGGTGAATAGAAGGAGAGGAGCAGGAGGAGGGCGATGCGGGGGGTGAAACAGAGGGCCGGCGAGGTTTCAATGGGGAGCCTTTGCGCGGGCGCCCTCGAGGGTGCGGCATAATTCTCGACGAGTGAGTGGAAAAGGGCGCTAGGCGCACCATGGAATGGACGGAAGCTTGAAGCCGAGTCAGGGCGGTGGTGTGCATGCCAAACCCAGTGAAATTCGATACAGGCTGCAAAGGGGAGAGCCAAATGAAGCCAGCGCAGAGACAGACGACGAACAAACAGATCGCAACCATGCTATGAAGCTTGAGGGGAGGAATGAGCAGATTAATTGCCGCCTGCGCCATGGTAATGGCCATTTAATGTTGGTTTGGGGTGGCAGACGATGGCACGAACCCGTCACATGGCTCCGTGCCTCGCTGGCCGCGTCTCACCTCCACGTCGCGCCAGGTGTACCGCAATAGCACCCCATCCGGGGATATAAACAAATTATTTTACACATCAAAGAATTTGTTTTTAATATACACTTAAGATGAATAAAAAAAAATTAGGCAATTAATTCCTCCTTGGACAGAATTGCCTCATGATCCGTGACCAAAAATTCCACAAAGGACGTTGATAAAATTCCAAAGGCTCCCTCCGAAGGGATGCTATGTTATAAGACCCTGGCCTTTGTGGACTCGGGAGAGGCTCCGAAGGGAAGCGGTGCCATACCATGTGACCATGGCTTTTGTGGATTTGGGCCAGAAAATTGCGTCGGTTTACAATCGAGAACTAAGAGGCATACTTGATGGAAGTGATCCTATAAGTACTTTAAATTGCCACTACCCAAATCATATATTCGATTGTTTCGGATCTCTGAAACCCTGAAAACCCTAGCTTCTTCTTCGATCAACAATCCCTGGAAACCCTGGCTTCTTCTTGGATCAACAAACCCCGGAAACCCTAGCTTCTTCTTGGATCAAGAACATCCAAAACTCTAGCTTCTTCTTGTAATAAGAACTTTCGAAACTACATCTTCTTCTTGAATCAGCGAGCCCTCGAAACGAGACTGAAAGAAGGCTTCGGATCCCGTGCCACAGCCATGGCTTGCGTTGCAGAATATCGTCGTCCTCTTCCTCTGGTCGATGAAAATCTTAGGAAGCGCCGAAAGCTAACGTCATCGTGGGATGTCCTCCCCTCCCAGATTCAGGTTAGTTAATTATCGAATCTGTTAAAATTACAGTCAATTTTCATCTAGATCTAAGCTCTGTTAGATTTAGAACATAGGGTTTCCTCTTGCCCTTCTGAATCCTGTGAGATTTGCATTTCGATCCCCTGGTATTGGAGGTTTGATAAAAATATTGTCAGAGGATTTTGTATTGTTTATTTTGAATAGAAAATGAATAAACGGCTATGTGTAGGCTCAGCCAACATTAGTATCTAGTGGGCAAGATGTTGGGATCTGGAATGGAAATGGAGAAGGGGCAGAACCCTCCATCTCCTCAGACCATAGTCAACTTTCATCTTCAACCATGAAATTCAAGGCAAGATCCTCCCGCAATGCCTCCCCTCGATGGCGTAATGATGACAAGGATGGCCATTACGTGTTTGAACTCGGAGAGAATTTGACCTCTCGATGTAATCACATGTTTCCTGTATTGTTGGTAATTTTATTTTCGAGGGGTTCTGCCTATAGATCCGAACAAGGGTTTTACTGTTGATGCCAAATTCGTTTTATATGATAATCCTTGCCCCTAATTTATCCTGCTAATTTGGCTAATATCTTTTCTGCTATCCGTTTTACAGATAAAATTCTCAGTAAAATGGGCGAAGGTAAGAATCTAGGGTACATACAAGATCTGTTAGTTATTTCTTAGATTTATCCAATGAATTTTATTTGATTGAATATGGTCAACGCTTATAGGGACATTTGGCCAAGTTTTAGAATGTTGGGACCGAAAATCAAAGGACCTTGTAGCTATTAAAATCGTTCGCGGCCTACAAAAGTACCGGGAGGCAGCAATGATTGAAATTGATGTGCTTCGTGAAGTTGCCAAGTATGACAAAACTGGCACACGGTATGAAAGAATATCTGTCGTGATATTTCATCAGTTATTCAATCCGCATTATTTAATAGATATTGCCCAGTCACATTATCACATTATCTCAATAGTGGGTGGATGTTCATGGTTTGTTTGATACAGCTGTGTGCAAATGCGCGACTGGTTTGACTATAGGAATCATACGTGTATCGTGAGTTTTCATCAGAACTTCAATTTTTTCATTTAGTGAATTTTAGGCATTTTAAAGGTTGCCCTTTTCCAGATGTTTTGGTGCATAGGCATTTTTTATGTTGTTGCTAGATTGGTTTTAAGTTTGTTGATGAATGCAAATGATCTTAACAGGTTTTTGAAAAACTTGGGCCAAGCTTATATGACTTTCTTCAGAAAAATAATTATCGCCCATTTCCCATTGATCTTGTCAAGGAGGTTGGCAGGCAACTTTTAGAGTCTGTAGCATGTGTGTAAACAACACTTCTTTTTCCCTTATTTATTTGAGTGAGAGCTTTATTGTCTGATCAGTTATTTTATCATCTCCTAGTTGTATATATCGTATTTATAATTTGTTATTTATTAGGTCCTGGTAAAATGTGTATCCATTAAGAAGTGATATACGTCTGAGTATAATAACAATCTGGATTGGCATTTGAGTTAAATAATGATCTGGGTACACTTCTATAATACGATGATAACTTTATTTAGGATTTATTTCACCTGATTAAGGCCAATGATCTGTGGCAGATATGCATGAATTGAAGCTCATTCACACGGATTTAAAGCCAGAAAATATACTATTTGTTTCTTCAGACACTTTGAAGATTCCAGATAAGGTAGTTCAGTGCCAAGATATTTAACTTATTCTGGCTCAACAGATGTTGTTTGTATTCTCAAAACATAATTATCTGATTATGGTTCTTTGCTTCAACTTATTCTTTCTTTATTCTCTGTTCTCTGTCTTTAATTTATATTTCTCATACATTCCAAGCAATAAGCTCTGATTAGTATCCGTTTTAAAAGGGTTTGAAGAGATCATCACACGAAATATACAACCGATTGCCAAAGTCAAGTTCAATAAAGTTGATTGATTTTGGAAGTACCACTTTTGAAGGTGAAGATCATACATCAGTGATCTCCACAAGGCATTATCGAGCTCCTGAAGTTATTTTGGGTAAGCTTGAAAAGGCGTCCTAGTAGGATTAGCCACTTCAGTGAAATAAATGGATTAAAAGTCATTTTAATGGACAAATGTTGGAGCCATTAAATTGAACCTATATCCAATTGCGTTGTAATTTTTGACAGGACTAGGATGGAGTTATCCCTCTGATATTTGGAGTGTAGGATGCATACTTGTAGAGCTTTGCTTGGTAATTTATCATACCTTAAACCTTTTGTGTAAATGATATTTAACCTTTTTTAACTTGGAAATATATTTATCATAGTTGCATATTAAACATGCAGGGGGAGACGTTGTTTCAAACCCATGAAAATTTGGAACATCTCGCCATGATGGAAAGGGTCTTGGGGCCATTGCCACAACGTATGATAAAGAAAGCAGAGTGAGTTTCCTGGCATTTTTCTGTAAATTGGTGCCTAAATCAGTTTCTGTTGCTTAAAGTAAACCATAACATTTAATGTCATCCTGTCAACAGTCGCAAAAGTGCAAAATATTTTAGGCATGGAAAAAGGTTGGATTGGCCAGAAGGAGCATCCTCTAGAGAGAACATCCGATCAGTTAGGAAGTTGTTTCCACTAAGGGTATGCTGAACTATTTTGTTAGATGTGCCTGCACATCTTAGAATGGTCTCACGATATTTACATTTGAATTCAGATGGTTAACTCTTCTATTTAAATCTGTTTTCTTGCAGAATTTGATCATGGAGCATGTGGACCATTCAGCTGGTCTACTTATAGACTTGCTGCAAGGACTTCTCAAGTATGAGCCATCAGAACGTTTGAAA
>ML779618.1:431078-442922 GCA_009831015.1 Picea engelmannii | reverse complement strand
TCATGCCTAGTTTGAACCTTTGGCTAATTAAAAACGTTGTGGCTTGGTCATCTAGCAAATAAACATTGAAGTGTTGTTTATTGTCATTGGCTAATTTGCAAAACGTCCACCTCTTTGCCTATCAAACTAACCCTAGGACTAAGTTGACGTCACCTCTAGTATAGCGACGCAACAACCTTTGTATGTGAGCATATGATGATATTTAATGTGTTGTGTTAATTCCAAGATTGATTGTATACATTGGATGCTATATCATTTCCAATATTATTGAGAAGTAATATTACAAGCCATAGTCATTTTTAGCAATCATTGACTTTGTCAATAATTACTGCTATTTATGCTCATTAAATGTTGATAGTCATTGATTTATGAAGTACTAACCATTGTTGCACATTTTAGTTTTATTGTTGTCTTGTCTCGCAAACAAGTGCCTATTATGTGGAATACCTTCATTTTGACTATCTTCTTGGCGGTAATCTGTGAAAGGGAAAACTTACCTTGATCCTTTAAACCCCTTTGCCTTTCAAAACCCCAGATTGTCAGGGACGTCTCCCTTGGGATTAGCCACCCTGAATAGAAAGAGCCCCCCATCGAGGTGACAGTGGGTGGGGAAGCTCCTGTTATGCCACTTTGACCTTTACTTTTAAGCTACCTCACCTGGACTACAAACTGAACGATAACAAGTGATATGTGAGGCAAGAATCACACTTGCCAAGATTAAATGAATACCAGAGATGCATGATTGACTCTATTCTGAAGAGTCATGAAAGTTTTGTTTAAAATGATAACTTGAGGGTAATGTATCCCATTCCCTTAGGAGAGACTAATATAAATAGATGAAAGAGTAAATGAACAAAGATGCTTTGTTGTCATGATAAGAGGCAAATGATTATGCCTTTGAGGATCACATGAGAAGGATTGCGAACAATCCTAGGTCGATTGATTTTAAAGTAGAGATGTATGTGGGCTGTGAAATATACCCATGGCAACTACACACAGGCTTATGATTATGCATATGGTTAAGTACATCATGGGTGTAAGTTAACAAAAACCAGACTAGGTGTGGATAAATAAGTTGGATGCATGACATAAATGTATGTTTATATTCCTTAGGGAATGAATGCTTGGTAACAAGCTGAAGGTAAAGAATCTTGGATTACATTCTAAAACAAATGAAATGAATGGAAGACAATTGAATGAAGGTTGGCCATTTTGACTATCTGAAAATATAATGTGCAAGATGCACAGGTCCATGATCCATTATGAAAAAAAAAAAAAATTGCTATGAAAGCATGCTGATGTATCCAAAAAGGTTAGGGTGAGGCCTAACCAAGGCTGCTCAAGGAAAGAAGCAGGAAAATCCCAACATGGAGTAAATTGCAAAAGCAAAGAAAGGGAAAAAGGAGGAGCACTTTTCCCACCCTAAGAACTCTGAACTCTTTAACAAAATTATAAGCCTTAGATGAACAACTGTGTGAACTAGTACAATTAGAAAATGGAAGAATCCCTTAACTCCTTTCTTATTGTCTAATGTGTTTCTCTGTTATAAGAGAAAATTGAAAGGATGGCATGTGAAAATGTTTAAGGCATGAGAATATGGTTGGCTATAGAATATTGAAACAATTGAAAGTTTGATTGAGGTCACACTCAGAAAAACGTTGAGGACAACGTGACAAGTGCATAAAGATATGCTAGGACATATATGAAACTGCAGCAGTGATAATCTATTTAAGAAAGATAAAGGGGAGTCCTTTGGGACTGTTGTTAATTCCCAGAAAAGGGAAAAGTGCCCCTGGTTGGTTATTGCCAGGAAGAGAGGGCAACATTAGTATGAATTATGACTGTGAGACTAGTCATATGAGTGATTGTAATCTGTCACTAAAGAAACTTGATATTTAAACTAAAATAACAATGTGAATCGCAGAGGTGACAAAAACCCTGTTATGAAGTTGCATGAGCCAGACAAGGGACATGAACTGAGTTGTTATGTTATAATGTAACATTGTCTACCTGCTAGGGCAGGCATAGTCACTTGCAATTAATACGGTTGATTATATAAGGATTAAGATGCTCATGGAGAATTCCTTCATGGTTAAGGAAATCTGGTAAGGACAGGTAAGATCCTTAGCAGTTATAATTACTGCATTATTAAAAGACTAAACCCTGAATATATAACTTCTCATGACCAGAGGCCTAATGAAAATGTGTAGGGTTAGTTTACTTGACCTATAATGGTTGCATGAATGTAACATGCAAATAGAATCAATTAAACATATGGTTGGTTGCAGTGTAAGATCCATTGTTGGTTTGCATTAGTCATTAATGACCTGGTGACAACAGGGGTGTAACGTCGTGAATGAAATATAGATATATGAATGAGATAGAAAGGTGGAAGAGGTGCACTTACATATATACAAATATGTGTATATATGCTTACAAGAATAATATGACTGTAAGCTCTCAGCAAAGAGAACAACTCAGTGATGAGTATCCCTATGAGACTTTTCATAAGAATGATTGGAAGATCTTTGGGAGAAGGATCTGGAAGTTTGACATGTCCATGTGTGTGGATGCCATGGAGAAGGTGCAAACAATAATCTTTCATGATGAATGCTTAACTGTGTTTAATTATGCCTGAGTGCATGGATTTAATGCATTGTGAATCTTCTTGATATGAAGCATGATATTAATACCAACTAGATATGAATGATATTAAATGTGTAAGTGATGCACATGTATAATGTAAAAGTACATGTAAACTAAAAACACAATATGGTTGCCTTGATGAGTGATATGTGAGGCAAGAATCACACTTGCCAAGATTAAATGAATACCATGGATGCATGGCTAACTCTATTATGAAGAGTCATGAAAGTTCTGTTTGAAATGATAACTTGAGGGGAATGTATCCCATTCCCTCGGGAAAGACTAATATAAATAGATGAAAGAGTAAATGAGCAGAGATGCTTTGTTGTCATGATAATAGGCAAATGATCATGCCTTTGTGGATCACATGAGAAGGATTGTGAACAATCATGAGCCGACTGATTTTAAAGTAGAGATGTATGTGGGATGTGAAATATACCAATGGTAGCTACACACAGACTTATGATTATGCATATGGTTAAGTACATCATGGGTGTAAGTTAACAAAAACCAGACTAGGTGTGGATAAAGAAGTTGGATGCATGACATACGTGTATGTTTATATTCCTTAGGGAATGAATGCTTGGTAACAAGCTGAAGTTAAAGAATCATGGATTACATTCTAAAACAAATGAAATGAATGGAAGACAATTGAATGAAGGTTGACCATTCTGACTATCTGAAAATATAATGTGCAGGATGCACAGGTCCATGATCCATTATGAACAAAAAAAATATTTTGCTATGAAAGCATGTTGAGGTATCTAAAAAGGTTAGGGTGAGGCCTAACCAAGGCTGCTCAAGGAAAAGAGCAGGAAAATCCCAACAGGGAGTAAATTGCAAAAGCAAAGAAAGGGAAAAAGGAGGAGCACTTTTCCCACCCTAAGAACTCTAAACTCTTTAACATAATTATAAGCCTTAGATGAGCAGTTGTGAGAACTAGTACAACTATAAAATGGAAAAATCCCTTAACTCCTTTCTTGTTGTCTAATGTGTTTCTCTCGGATAAGAGAAAATTGAAAGGATGGTATGTGCAAATGTTTAAGACATGAGAATATGGTTGGCTATAGAATATTGAAACTATTGAAAGTTTGATTGAGGTCGCACTCAAAAAAACGTTGAGGACAACGTGACAAGTGCATAAAGATATGCTAGGACATATCTGAAACTGCAACAGAGATAATATATTTAAGCAAGATAAAGAGGAGTCCTTTGGGACTGTTGTTAATTCCCAAAAAAGAGAAAAGTGACCCTAGTTGGTTATTGCCACGAAGAGAGGGCAACATAAGTATGAATTATGACTGTGAGACTAGTCATATGAGTGATTGTAATATGTCACTAAAGAACCTTGATATTTAGACTAAAATAGCAATGTGAATGGCAGAGGTGACAAAAACCATGTTATGAAGCTGCATGAGCCAGAGAAGGGACATGAATCGAGTTGTTCTGTTATAATGTAACATTGTCTACCTGCTAGGGCAGGCAGAGTCTCATGCAGTTAATACGGTTGATTATATAAGGATTAAGATCCTCATGGATATTTCCTTCATGGTTAAGGAAATTTGGTAAGGACAGGTAGAATCCTTAGCAGTTATAATTACTGCATTATTAAAAGACTAAACCCTGAGTATATAACTCCTCATGACTAGAGGCCTAATGAAAATGTGTAGGGTCAGTTTACTTGACCTATAATGGTTGCATGAATGTAATATACAAATAGAATCAATTAAACATATGGTTGGTTGCAGTGTAAGATCCGTTGTTGGTTTGCATTGGTCATTAATGACCTGGTGACAGCAGGGGTGTAACGACATGAATGGAATATAGATATATGAATGAGATAAAAAGGTGCAAGAGGTGCACCTGCATATATACAAATATATGTATATATGCTTACAAGAATAATATGATTGCAAGCTCTCAACAGAGATAACAACTCAGTGATGAGTATCCCTATGAGACTTATCATAAGAATGATTGGAAGATCCTTGGGAGAAGGATCTGGAAGTTTGACATGTCCATGTGTGTGGATGGCATGGAGAAGGTGCAAACAATAAACTTGCATGATGAATGCTTAACTGTGTTTAATTATGCCCGAGTGCATAGATTTAATGCATTGTGAAGCTTCTTGATATGAAGCCTGATATTAATACCAACTAGATATGAATGATATTAAATGTGCAAGTGATGTACATGTATAATGTAAAAGTACATGTAAACTAAAGACACAATATGGTTGCCTTGATGAGTGATATGTTAGGCAAGAATCGCACTTGCCAAGATTAAATGAATACCATGGATGCATGGTTGACTCTATTATGAAGAGTCATGAAAGTTCTGTTTGAAATGATAAGTACATCATGAAAGACTAATATAAATAGATGAAAGAGTAAATGAGCAAAGATGATTTGTTGTCATGATAAGAGGCAAATGATTATGCCTTTGAGGATTACATGAGAAGGATTGTGAACAATCCTGAGTCGATTGATTTTAAAGTAGAGATGTATGTGGGCTGTGAAATATACGTATGGAAACTACACATAGGCTTATGATTATGCATATGGTTAAGTACATCATGGGTGTAAGTTAACAAAAACCATAATAGTTGTGGATAAAGAAGTTGAATGCATGACATACATGTATGTTTATATTCCTCAGGGAATGCTTGGTAACAAGCTGAAGCTAAAGAATCTTGGATTACATTCTAAAACAAATGAAATGAATGGAAGACAATTGAATGAAGGTTGACCATTCCAACTATCTGAAAATATAATGTGCAGGATGCACAGGTCCATGATCCATTATGAACAAAATAAAAAAATTTGCTATGAAAACATGCTGATGTATCCAAAAAGGTTAGGGTGAGGCCTAACCAAGGCTGCTCAAGAAAAAGAGCAGGAAAATCCCAACAGGGAGTAAATTGCAAAAGTAGAGAAAGGGAAAAAGGAGGAGCACTTTTCCCACCCTAAGAACTATGAACTCTTTAACAGAATTATAAGCCTTAGATGAGCAACTGTGAGAACTAGTACAACTAGAAAATGGAAGAATCCCTTAACTCCTCTCTTGTTGTCTAATGTGTTTCTCTGGGATAAGAGAAAATTGAAAGGATGGTTTGTGAAAATGTTTAAGACATGAGAATATGGTTGGCTATAGAATATTGAAACAATTGAAAGTTTGATTGAGGTCGCACTTAGAAAAACGTTGAGGACAACGTGATAAGTGCATAAAGATATGCTAGGACACATTTGAAAGTGTTTATTGATTTAAATGCTATGTACTTGTATTATTTTATTTTACACGACTACTAATATATTTATGATGTATGTCATGTGTAAAAAAAAATTGGAGCTGTTGAGGACGACAATTGCCAATGGTGAACAACCTCAAGCAGAGGATGACTGTGAGAAGGTTGTTATTGAAAGATTGTTGAAGGGATTGTAAAATTCCCCATAAAGCACTACTGATGAGGTGTAAATTAGAAAGAGAGTGCTAGCAGCCAAGAACATGTATAAAAGTGTCCATACCTACGTGGCATAAGGCATGAAAGAATTTGCTAAGAATCCATTCTGAAAAGATTTCATTATCTTAAAGATATGGAAATAATTGTGAGTGGTTGTTGTATGCTATTGCTACCGAAGCGGGGTAAGATTCAAGAAAAAAAGAATCTGAACAATAGAGAGATGAAGTCTATGCCAGTCAAGGATGAGTTATAATCCTTGTAATAAAATGCATGAGCAAAGAGTACCATGGGTACAATGACCAATCTAGGGAGATTGGGAATAAAGGTGCTCATAGTTAGCACATTGCATGGAAATTGCTTCGAGGAAATGAATGTTTGCATAAATGAAAGAAAATGGATTGCCCATCGAGGAAGGAGGACCTTCTAATACTCTACTTGAATTGTAGGGGTGTTAAAGAAAAGAGAAAATTTGGGTGGACACAAGTGTTGGCACCCTGGTTACTAATGAAGGAAGAGTGCTTGGGTGCATTCAAAAGAAACTTCTAGTTTCATATGTGTTGATCTAGGATCATGATCATCCTGTAGTAGGAAGCATAGTCCCGCTGTAAGAGTGAATGAGGATGAATAAGTCACATGGTGAAGAGGTTGGTTGAACTCCAACACACCATGGCAAGATGCTTGTCATAAGTATGGTAAACTTGAAATCAATGCAAGGGTGCATGGTAAGTGAATGTGGCCATGGATATTGGCCCCTTGGTTTAAATTCACTTAATGTTGAACTACATTTTGAAAGGTTTGGTATGCTGAAATGATGCATAGGTAAGGAATGAGGTTTCCTTTCATGTTTTTATAGATGTGATTTGAATGTTAACATGCACAATTTAAGAATTGCTTGTGATGTCATTATAAAGGTGCAATGAAAATATATGTGCATGGGAAACTAACAATTTGTTTGGTTTATTGAAGTTGAAAGTGCAGGAAGAAAAGAGTCTTGGATATGGCAATGTTGTAAGTCCATAAGGAAGACCAAATTTCCTACTGAGCCAAACTATGAGGAATGGTATTTTCTTTTTTGAGCAAATGAATTTGATTGTTAGTAGGCATGGTTCTGAAATTGTTTTTGAATCACTACAAGCGTGCAATGAAAATATAATGTGCATGTGAACTAACAATTTGTTGGGTTGAGGAATGTTGAAATGGTAGGAAGAGAAGGGTCTTGGATATGGCAACATTGTAAGCCCATAAGGAAGACCAATTACCTGCCTAGACAAACTGCTATGGGAAGGAAAGTCCCATGCTTGTGAATCTGTTTCCTATGCGGAACATATCTGAAACTAAATGTGGAATGGGAAGAATCTGCGGGTGACAGATTTGCAATAAAATTCTGAAATTAAAATTTATGATGATATCCCATAAATTTATGTATACCTGTGATACAGGTGAGAAGAAAAGGATATGTCTAGGGAGGACAAATGAAGGTTGTCAAAGCTGGAAAGCGTGAAAGATGGCTACTATTGAGACATGAAAACCCTGTGGTAAGTCATGATCGACATAGAGCATGTTGTGTTGTGGTAACACAAGTCGGAGGGATGCCTCAATAGAGCAGGTCTGAGGGACGCCTTGACTGTAAGGCTCAAAGAAGTCTCTAGAACTCTTCCTGTGCGAGAAAGCCTTGGCAAGGCAAGAAGGATCACCCGAGGAACTGTATAGCAGAGAAGGGGATGCCTAAGCCTGGGCCTGGAGGTTGAGTGACCGCAAGGAAGATGAGACTTTGATCATCCTTGTAAACTATTGATTAAGATCATGCACACAATGGGTATGTCTAGGAAAAACAGTACCAAGAGAACAAGACATCCATGTGGATGCAAATCCACGAACTGCACATATAAGTATTGTGTTATATTATGACATTTTCCTCTTGAATTATGCACAACAATAAATGTTTTCGCATGAAAATTGTGATTAATATGCTTGTTGTCCCAGAATTTTGAAGGCAGGTAACGAAGGCCAAGAGTCTGGAAAGGATATAACTAAGGAAGATGATTAAGATTTCTAAAGTGGTTGAATGAGAAAAGACATGACAGGTGTTACTGAGAAAAAACACCAAGGACGGTGTTCCTTTAAGGGGGACAGGATTGTAACACCCTTGTTTCCCCTAGCTTGTAATTAATCATTAATCATGATTGCCATGCTGTGACATGGGAACAATGTAAATGTATTATGGTTTAAACTGTCAATGATTGACTGTGGGGGTGAAGCCTTGAAGTACTGGCCATGTAAATGTATTATGGTTTAAACTGTCAATGATTGACTGTGGGGGTGAAGCCTTGAAGTACTGGCCATGATATCACTACATGAAAGAATGGGAAAAACTATGGAGAGGGTGCATTATGTTAAATGACCCCAAATTTCCCTTTGATTGGGGGATAATAAACCTCCTCCAGTTCCCAAGGAGGAATCAATTGATGATGAAATGAATGGTGGTTGAACCATCAACCACCCCATGAATGGAAGCATGGTCTAGCTGAAGAATGTCATCCCAAAGTACCGCAGGGTCTAACAGACCCAGGCTGACTCGAGTTTCCTTCTGACAAAAAGGAGAACCTTCCCAAGGAGGGATGTGTGTAAGGAGAGAAGGGCATGCAGATAGATCGGGGGGAAGAGGAGGGCGCGTGAGGCCCTCCGGTGGAGAAATGGCAGAGAACAGAACCTGAGCAGAAGGCCATGAACTTGATGTTGAGGAAACATCTAATAAACCTCACAGAGGCTGTGACAGAGAGAGCATCTTTGAGAACTTGGCATAAATTCCTTAGTTATATCATGGCTTGGCATGGGGGTGGCTAGAGTGATAAGAATGAATGCCTCTGAGCCTATGGTTGGGTGGAAAGGCGAACACCGACAATCAGTTAGTTGGCTGCGACCTGTAATAGATAAGTATTCTTATACCCTGTGTAATTGAGTTGTAACTATAAAATAAAGTTGCATATCCTGTGAATGTTTCAGGGATGTGCGTGTGTGCTTGATGGATATGTTGTGTTCCTTTATTTTTGCTTGATTATGTACTTAGGCAAGTAAGGAACTATATGGTTTGGACATGATTTATACACGCAAATGCTCGAGCCCTATAGTGGCTCAAGTTAGAGCAATTGAACTATGGGTGCGTCGACCTTGGGCATACTTTCACATGTGCATGTTTACACTTCCAGTTTGTAACGACCCCACTATCATAATTTAAAAATTTTGGGTTTAATCTCCCATAGACTTTCATTAACGAAACGCCAATCCCCGGTTCTATATCGGGATTCGGGGTTTCTAGTGACAAGATTGATTCACCCCCAAGACTCGTGATTCCCGAAATGCCGACGCACTCCCTATGCATTAGCTCTCTTGGTTCAGCTCCCGGAGCCACAGGACCTGCTACCATATGTCTGCAGTCCTATAGCTACCCATCGGGGTTTCGGGATTTATGATGTCGCGATGCACCGGCAATCGCAAATTCTGAACCTCCGATCTCCGATGCCACTTGGCGTTGACTCACGGCCAAGCTTGGTCTTCTGACACCTGTCCCTTGCTCTGGCGTCTATGGCCCCCACTCCCTATAATGGCATGGAGTGACACCTGTCCTCCGCTGGAATGCTTTGACTGTGGGACCGTCGCGTTTCGGGATTTCGCGACTTCTCCTGTCGTGAGTTTCTCATCACCGAGAACCCCGAAATGCCGAAACCCGATCTCTTCAGGATCCTTGGACACGCGTCCCTCAGATTAACAGTTATGATCGCGTCGGGAAATCGCGGATCACGATTTCCATATGCAAGAGTTCCTTGCCTTTGGGAACCCGATGCTCCAAAAGCCGACTCGCCCAGATCTCCTGCCACACGTCCTCCCAAGATCAACGGTTGAGATCCTTTTCTCGGGATATCGTGACTTATCCTGTCCCGGGTCTCTTGTCCCCGGAAATTCCGATTTCCCGATGTGTTAAACGCTGTGGGCGCTTGATCTCTAACACCTGTCCCTCCTATGGACGGTCTAGATCTTATCGTTGTTTCGAGACTTGAGTGGCCCTGATGCCTGGTACCCCGGATCTCCGAGACGGATGATCTCGTGGCACGTGTCCCTGTCCAACCGGACGTCTTAGATTTGCTCTCGGGATTTCGAGACTTTCGAAGTCCCGTTTCCCTTGCTCTCAGGATCTCCGATTCCCCGATTCCCGACCCTTCGGGATCTCTTGCCACGTGTTCTGGCTGAGATCAATGGCTGAGATTCTCTGTCGGAGTTTCAAGGGTTAAGAGGTCTCAGCTCTCTCGACCTGTAAAAACCCGATGCCTCCAAAATCCCGATGACTTCGTCCTCCTCCGCTACTGTGCTGACAGCTAGCTCCCACTCGTCAGGGTTTCGCGGATCGTGATTCCGTAAGGAAAGAGTTCTTCGTATTCGAAAACTCCGATATGCCGAACTCCGACTCTTCGGGATCCTCTGCCATGTGTCCCTATTGTTTGGACGACTCAGATCTTGTCGGGGTTTTCGCTTGGATTTCCCCGAGCACTTGTCCACGGGAATGCCAATTTACCGATGGTAGATATCCCGATCCGACGGTTTACGAGATTTCTACTCCATATCTAATGGCTCAAATCACTTCTTCACGCGTCTACCCCTGTGCTTAACCCCTGCGCAGTTTCCCCAGATCCAACGGCTGATGGGTAATTTGGACTGAGATCTAACGGTCCAGATTCGTTTCTTTGGGTCTTGGGTTTACGACCCCAATCTCTCGTTGCTCACGATGATAGAGGGCAAAGGGGCGAGGTATATAACGCCTACATTACTTTCGTCAATCTAAGGGTCGCGAATGACTATGGTTCACCCGACGAGATCTCATCTGTCGATTTGTCACTCCTCACCACCCTACTACCTGGGAACCTTAATAGAGTCGTTCCTCCACGCGCAGGATTAGTAAGGCCTGTACGTTCGAGTTCTTGTTCGGGTTTCTTAGTGAACCTTTTTAAGGAGGAAGCCCCGGTGAGGAGATCCCTACCAGGGTATTCTCGAAAGCAGGTAAAGGAAGACAACTTCCCAAGGACGGCTGGGCATGATTATCTCCATTTGTCAACGTAAACCGAGCACAGTTTCCTCGGTGTTAAGCAAATTCCAACTCATTCCTATCAAGCACTACGCGAACATTCTCACGCTGAAATCATTGACAAATTCATGGTTCTAAGAGCTAACATCTACTCCATATTAACAATTATTGTACAGACAATTCTTTCACATGAAACATTTATCATTCCACAAGTCCATGAACATATGTAGCAGCATGTAAATTTCAAATGCAAATATGAGCAAAACACTTATCATAAATACTTCAGCAATGGAAACAACTGCTGAGAGGGGTGCTCGTTTCCACCCAACCGTAGGCGTAGCGACTCCAAAAGGATGTACCACTAGCCACCCCCGAGCTGAGACCACGATTTCCTAAGACCTGCGTCTCTCTGTCCGCCAGTGTCCAGGAGCTAAGGCTGCCAAATCCCCTCCTCTCTGCGATCACTCACTTTGCATAGAACTGTCGAGTTCCCCTCGCGTCCGCCCTCTTCAATCGTTTCGGCCGTACGCCTTATCCCCTCGCGAGGTCGCGTGTGGCACAATTTCCTTTGCGCCGGTCAGTCATGATGGCTCTACGGATAGGCAGTCCACCTCCCCATCCCTCATCAAGCCATCAACCTTCCGGCCTGCAAGGCATTAATTTC
>ML779618.1:401610-415216 GCA_009831015.1 Picea engelmannii | reverse complement strand
TGTACTACGTAAGATTCATGGAATGATGGATAATATGGAATTTAGATGGCATTTCTTATATTGGAAGTATCACAAACATACATGTTTCATAAATTTTGCATCATGTTTGGCATTCTACATGTTTTTTTTTTAATATATATATAAAAACGCTCCGGAGACGCTTCGCTCCCGACCATTTTTTGAAAAATGCGCTCCCGCGCTCCCGCTTCCCGCTCCCGCTCCCGCTTCGCTCCCACGCTTCGGCAACACTGCTTTGGATGTTAGGTCTATCAAAATGTTTCAAGAAAAGCAATGGAACAAAATTGAAAATTAAACCATTCATGTGAACCCTTGTACCATTATCACAAGTTTCAAAGAGCTGGAAGAAAACACCTTGTGTGCTTATGTGAGTTTAGGGAGAGATATTACAAGAATAAACTAGAATCAAATCATGTCAAAGAGTTTCCAATGGCAACGCTGTAAATGAAACCAGAATTAAGGTGTTAGGTTGTTGGGGTTATAGACCAAATCGTTCATCAATATTCCTCATCGATTTGATTAAAATGCTTCTCAAGTTTTTAAATGTGTTAAAGTGCTGCCCAGATATATGGTATTTAAACACAAATTCAGCCACTGTCCAGAATTGTAAACCCTCGTCACTAGCACCAGAAAATGACAGAGACCTCACACATTCAGGTGTCTAAATGAATTGAGGAAATTTGCATAAAGCTTCCAAACTCAGCCAGAGCCTGGAGGACTTACTTGTGAACTGGGCGATGGTTGCTGGCTGCCAGGCTGCAATATCCCACGGTGACAGTGAAATGAAACAGCCAAAAGACAAGGGAAAACCCCTTTTTAACCTCCCGCGGGCTCTTTTACGAAGGACACGTTTTTAGATGGTGTCCGACACGGTTTTAGGATGTGTCCTGAGGTGATGACACGTGTTGAAGCAGTGTCTGACACGTACTGTAGCGTGTCATCACAGAGACACTGCAGATACAGACACTTGGCCCATAAGGGACGTGTCAGGTGACTTAGCCCACATCCATCCAAGCTAAACCCAATTGACCACACTCTGTTTTAGTATGCCTCCTATATAAACTGATTTTTACATCTTCACATTGGTTGTTCTCATTTGTTCTAATTGTTTGGGTTCATACACACTTGTTTTCTCTGATCATCAGTGGTTTGTTACATTTGATTTCTCTTCTACCTTTAATTTGAATTTCTCCTCTTATCATTTTGAGATTTGTCTATTGCACCTTTGTGTTTACATGCTTGTTGTAAGGTAACAGCCTGCAGTACTATGTATTAATTTGGACATTGCTGCCTTTTTTAAGTTAAAGCACTCTTTCAGTTATTGTGGCATTTCTTTTTACCATTTAGAAAGACATGAAAATTAAAGGGACCAGACATTTCTGTCACTTGTGCTTCCCAATCCCTTTGATAGTTTATAGGATTTATATTCCATGGTCCCTGTTTAAGGGCCTAAGGAAACTAGTTGCATTAACTATAGAAATGTTTATTTATCTGCCCAGTTTCCTGAATGCATATATTTGCAATATGTTCTAGGTTTTATCTGGAGTTTGCTTGGCCATCCCCTCCCACATACTCGACCCCACTAGCATCTCCCTTTCGGGGAAAGCAAGTAAAACTACTACTAGACTCAGGGAGGTAGGAAATTCCGTTCAAAATAGAGAGATCATTTGACTCACCCATCTCTAGAAGATGTCTTCCATAGGTGATTGGGTTTGATTTGTCTTTCTGATCACTGGTCAAGCCCAGATTTCTCAAGATCAAGTTTGTGAAGCCACTTTATTACCTTTAAAGGTCATATCGGGTTCTCTATTCTATCGATGCATATGGTTTCACCAATTCAGGATTATACATCACGCTATTTTAGCATGCCTCATCACACTCTGTTTTAGTATGCCTCCTATTTAAACTGATTTTTACATCTTCACATTGGTTATTCTCATTTGTTCTAATTGTTCGTGGTCATACACACTTGTTTTCTCCGATCATTTGATTTCTCTTCTGCCTTTTCTCCTCTATCATTTTGAGATTTGTCTATTGCACCTTTGTGTTTACATGCTTGTTAGTAAGGTAACAGCCTGCAGTACTATGCATTAATTTGGACATTGCTGCCTTCTATAAGTTAAAGCATTCTTTCAGTTATTGTGGCATTTCATTTTACCATTTAGAAAGACAGGAAAATTAAAGGGACCAGACATTTCTGTCAATTGTGCTTCCCAATCCCTTTGGTAGTTCATAGGATTTATATTCCATGGCCCCTGTTTAAGTGCCTAAGGAAACTAATTGCATTAACTATAGAAAAGTTTATTTATCTGCCCATTTTCCTGAATGCGTATATTTGCAATATGTTCTAGTTTTTATCTGGAGTTTGCTTGGCCATCCCCTCCCACCCAAGAAGGGAATCAAATTGCCAGTTCACCAGTCTGAAATAAGTCATTTGGAAGGGTTTGAAAAATAGTAACCGGTGTGTATATGTGTGAACCATTGCAATAAAAACATCTTTTTCTTGTTTCTGTCTGGAGCCTTTTTTTTATAATACTTTAGACATTTTCTCAGATATCTGTATTAGTCAGGCTTCAGCATGTTCCTTAATTTTTATTATCAACAGTCACAAGGTTATCTACACTGTAAAATTTCAAGCTGGTATGTTGTGATAAACACAATGCTTAAGAACATTCTTCATGCTTTAAAGTGATAAAAATACTTTGCGAGGTTCGTGACATTGATTCTGCTATAACTTTGCTTACATTATTTACTGTATTGTTACCAGGTTGAGCTTCAATATCTGCATGATTATGCAGGGGTCAGTACAAGCATTGGGTTGACACCATCTCCTATAACACACTTCTCTGGAGTAATTGGGAATGATACTTTTTCTGTAGGGGGTGAAGTTTCTTTTGACACTGCATCAGGAAACTTCTTGAAATATGATGCAGGCTTGAGTTTTTCAAAGCCCGATTTTGTTTCTTCTTTGACTTTGTAAGACTTGCCTCTTGCCATTCCTCTAGGATGAAATAATGGGTTTTCTGGTAGAATATAGGGGCAATTGCAAACTTTTTTATGAAGCATTGCGTAGAAAGTTTTCTGGTGTCATACTGAAAGTGACCTATGCTTTGCAGAACTGGTAAGGGTGATACCTTGAAGGCATCTTACTTGCATACTGTGAGTCCTCTGACAAAGACTGCTGTTGGAGCAGAGATATCACACAGCTTTTCAAGGAGCGAGAATACGTTCACCATTGGCACTCAGCATGCTTTGGACCCATTAACAACAGTTAAGGGGCGCCTCAATAATTATGGAAAGGCAGCTGCACTACTTCAGCATGAGTGGAGGCCTAAAAGTTTTGTTACTCTTTCTGGTGAGGTGGACACCAAAGCCCTTCACAACAGTGCAAAGGTGGGGTTATCTCTGATTTTGAAGCCTTGAAGGATCTGTCATGGATATGCACTATTTGGTACAGATTTAAGCGAAGGTCTGTACCAAATTTTGATTGGAATTTTTGAGTTTTGCCTCTCAGAATAATTATATCAATGCCTGTGTTTTCAGTTGAAGCACAGAGCATCTCAGCACCTTGACTTAATTAGCTAGGTAATTTTGTGAAGTCAGATGCTGGTAATTTTTTAAGGCATATGCTCTTGAAATGGGTGTGTTGCCAAACATGGTTGGCTGGAGCTTGAATCTGGTTGATAAAGTTGTGAAACATTTTTGGTTTTAGGCAATGGTAAAAGTATTAACTGAGCTCTTCAGTATTTGATATGGGTGGGGTTTTGTTCAGGGCCTTCATTTCATATTCTTTCAGTATTTGGATGAAGGCTTAGACCTTCCCATTTTGATTGAATTAATAATTTAACGGTGAATAATTTCTGGTAAGTAGTCCCACTTTTTCTGCATCAGCCTGACTTGTAATAATATGATGCAAAATGCTGTCCTTTTTTTACTTTGTGGTTCTATTAGATATGCTGCAATACTTTTAAGTTGTATTGCATTAATGTTTATGTCAAATGCCTGCAATCTATGCTAGTTAGATGTAACAGAGTATAGGAGGGATTGGAAAGCTAGAACATCCAAGCAACACATCGAAGAAAACTATTCTGACTTTAGCCTTTTCCAAGGTTATTAAGATAGATCTTGTTAACTGCATTGTGAAGCAGCTTGGGAGAACTGTATAGGAGATCTTGTTAACAGAGTGTAGGAGGGATTGGAAAGCTAGAACATCCAAGCAACACAACGAAGAAAACTATTCTGATTTTAGCCTTTTCCAAGGTTATTAAGATAGATCTTGTTAACTGCATTGTGAAGCAGCTTGGGAGAACTGTGCTAGGTTGGTAGAGATACATTCTTTTTTGTAAGCTGGAACAGTTACATTGGTATTAGAAAATAGGCTGCAGCTGTGCTGTAAAGCTTGATAATATAAAAAAGAGGGGTTTTTTAGAGTCCAGCCAGTTCAAATTTATACAAAATTCAGAGAGTTTGGCTGTATGTGTAGATTCTAATGTACTGTCTTAATAGCAAAATGATTTTACAAAACATGATAAGCCTGAAATTAAGAGATTATGCCCAATGTGGGCTTCGTTCTGTTTTCCCGAGGGTGGATACTTTCCACTGAATTCAACTGTTTGTCCTTGGAATCTTGCTGAGCAGTTTGTTACTCTTTCTCTTCATCCGGTACTGAACCTTTAGACAAGTCTGGCTGAATGATCCCATAGCTGTTCCAGGCTGAACCAAACACTGAGGCCTTGCACAATCTGCCTTTAGCTGATCAATTTGATTTTTTTGAAGGTTTACTGTTTCTAACATCTCTGTAAATTCCAAGCTCTGAGTCTCCTCTTGTAAGATCAATCGGCTTGTCATTCCCGAGCTGGAGGAATGGATCTCGATGAGTTGCCTTATGGTTCATCTTCCATCCATTAAATTACAGAGTTGGCATCGTCCTGTGAATCTTTGGTCTTCAATAGTTGTTTGAGGTCTGATGCCAATCCCTAGAGAAGGAAGTTCAAGGAGCAGGAAGACTTTCTTCCATATACCATCCAGCAGGCAGACCTGCAGAACTCTAAAAATGACATGCAAAAACCCATTCAATTGGTAAATTTCATCTGCATTCACCATTATGAAGCTAAGGGACATATTACCGGCATTCGTCTTCAGCATTTGATGTTCACATCCTTTTGTATACAGGAATATTGTTGCTCTTCCTTGCCACAATCTCACAATTCTCCTCTTGGCTTGGTTTATTAACAAAATTTCCTTGCATTTTTTATGGCACAAAGTGAATATCTATGTCCATGTCGAAGGCATTCCCAGTCTGCTATCAATCTCTTCAAAAGCATAGTGCTAAGTTGCAATCAAAGAGGAGGTGTCTTTGATTCTTTTTTGCATTTTTGCACACAACACACTTGGAGGGGCCTCGGATACCACGTTTTTGTAAATTCTCTTTAATAATTGCCCATGAACCATGGTCTAGTTAAAAGATATGTTATCGGATCTGTAGGGTTGGGGGGTTGCATCTGCGGATCCTTGGATCGGAATTGGATCTGCTTTGTCACTGTTACTTGGTTAATGCGTGAATTTGAAACAACAACATGGTGTAATCTATGTTCATTAATCTATATTTACATGCAACAGTCGTGGGGGCTGTGTTGGGTATTTTCTCCGATATGTTGGCTCATGGCACATGTGGGGGTATTTTCTCCAATTGGTCAACTCATGGCACGTGCGCGAGTATTTTCTCCAATTGGTCGGCTCATGGCGTGCATGGGGTATTTTCTTCAACCTGTTGGCACATGGCGTGTGCAAGGTATTTTATCCAACCCGTTTACTCATGGCACATGCAGGGGTATTTTTGTTCTTGTTATCAAAGCCCCAAATCAATTGTCGGATATGTGCCAGGGCAGCAAGGGTTTTGCTTTTATTAATCTAAACATAACTATTAATCTCAACATATTTAAAATTATTCTATTAATCTATTAATGGTAGGATTAATAGATTAATATTAATTATTAATCTATAAATTTAAGTTTATTAATCTAATATGTTAATTTTGAGTTCTTTTTTCTAGGTTACAAAGCTCGGGAAAAACCCTCGAGTAATTCCCCTCATTTTGAGGATCGTATCCAGGGTAAACCCTAGTCGGTCTTGAAGCCATTGCAATAATATTCTCAATAAGAGCTCAACATGTCACTTGCCGGAATTGAACCTGGGTGGGGAGGATAACAAGTATTCCTCCCAACCACTCGAGCTAAACCCAATTGACACATTAATTTTAAGTTTATCAATCTAATAATTAGTTGTGTTACATTACAAATATATTAATTAATAGATTACATATTAATCTATTAATCCCAACATGATGAAAATTAATCTATTAATTAAATATCAATTTTATCTAATATATTAATCAGTTTATATAAATATTACATATTACAAAGATATATAAGTTATATGTTATAAAATATATAAATCTTCTATAAATATTATTTTTAAAAATTATAAAATATATATTTATATTGTTTGTACTTGCCATTTCCCCGCTGTATCTGGATCCTGGCTTTTCAAAAAAGTGCTGGATCTGAATCCAGATCCGAATCCTGGTAACTTATGTTAAAGTGTTCACCTTTGGCAAAACATCATTTTTCCATATATAATTGCATATCCTGGAAGAGGGAGGCAGCAGCATCTCTGAAATTAGAGCCCTGTAACCCAGTTTTACTGTGTAGTCGGTACATTTTAGACCCCATCCATGGCTGTCAAGAGTGAGTTTGCCTACAGGAACTATACTATTCAATTGCATTTGCAAAACGGCCAGTTGAGGGAGAAGTCTATCTGGAGGAGACAGCTCTCCATCACAACCATCTATCTTCATCTTCTTCATCCCATATTGAGAGAGCAGACAGTTTTGATTTCCTGAGCCATCATCCGATTTCTTAATTCCACAAACTCATGTTTGTTCTTAAGTGGTGGTCTCTTCATTATTCCTTGAGCCCTCATCTGATTTTTTAATTGCACTAACTTATGTTTGTTCTTAAGCGGTGGTCTCCCCATTGTACCATCCTCCCATATTTTTATCAATTTTCTGTTACCTTGAATCCATGCCAGCTGGGATTGTAATAGGGGGGCTGCTGCTACTTCACAGAGTTGCCAGATTGGAGATTGTCGCTCCTAAGAGAGGCTTATCTAGATGCCTTTTCCTGCTGGAGTGAAATATTTTTTTTGACTATTGCACTTTTCCACCACTCCTGGGTTCCAGAGATAGGCCACCAGAGAATCTTTGGACCAAGAGCAATATTCATGAGAGCAGGGTCCTTGACTTCCAGACCGGCATTGTCCTTCGGAGCTTGGACTGTGTTCCAGCTTAGAAGATGAAATATTTTAGGGTTAGATTTTCTACAACTTTCTGTTATCTTTGCCAACTTTTTGCGCTGTTCCTTTTGGAGCGAGAAGAGCTAAGCATTGATATAGAGGAAGAGAAGATAGGACAGATTTTATGAACACTACTCTGCCAGCCGGGTTTAACTACTGAGAACTGCAGGCAGTCGTTTTATTTTTAATCTTGCTCTATACATTCTGCCAAACAGCTGACGGATTGCCCAATGTTATCGGCATTCCCAGATACTTGAAAGAGGTCCACTTTGAAAGGCCTGGAAATTGCAAAATTCTAGAAATGAGCTGTATTTGCTGAGCATTGATGTTCCATTATTCCATATGTATATTTGGCTTTTCGCTTTGTTTACTCTGCCTGCCACCAGATGCGTATAAATATTGATGTAGCACCATTTTGAATCTTTGCGTGATGATACTAGATAGTCCAAGCCCCTCCCAGGAGAAGCGTATCATCCACAAACTCGGAATAATTCATGCAGTCATAGAGGATTAAAGCGGAAAGGTATTGGGCCAAGATTCTGAGGACGGTGAAAAGATAAAGCAATCGGTTTGTGGTCTGATACGCCAGAAGGGATGATATCAGAAGATAGAGTCAAGTTATCAAGCAGAAGCTCAATTTGCACAAAGAACCTGTACAATCTAGCCACAATGTGTCCTGGCCCCAACCTCCTTGTCCAGGTATATTTTCCTTTTTTTGGTTTCACATCTATCTTATCCCAATCTGTCATCAGGTTTTCCATGCTTTCTCTGAAAGGATCCCCAACTATGCTGTCCCCCTTTTTTTCTTTATTTTATAAAACTACATTAAAATCTCCAGCTATAATGCTGTTCCTATCATAATCCTTCTCCTTTAAAGCCTGCAATGATTTCCAACGTTCTACTTTTTCTCTTCAATGCGTTGGCATGTAAACATTGATTATATGATACTTCTTACCTGATCTTTAATGATTGAAGCTTGTTAGAAGCCAGTGCTGAGTGGATTGGCAGTACTCCATTTGAAGCACTGCACTTTCCCAAAGTTTGAATAGGCCACTTGATGCACCTCTGGTACTGACAACTACCCCTTCACTGTTTTTCAATTGCCTTCTGCCAACATCGAGCATCTCATCTTTGTCAAGTGTAGTCTTGTGGATGAGGATGACAGTTGTTTTTTGGATTTGTTTAAATCTTGTAATGCTTCTTCTTTATTCTTTAGTGCTCGAACCTCTACAGTTCCAGGAGACTATATCCATTATTTAACCTGTGGGGGTTTGGTGCAACTGCTCATCTGCCCTTAAGCGATAGTTGTTTTCCTGGCATTTTCAGAGATTTATTTTTTCCAGCCAGTGAACTTTCGATGGTTGTTTGGATTCCTAAATTTTTTTCTCTTCCTCTTCTTTTTTTTCCCTCTATTCCTCTTCTTTTTTTTCCCTCTAGGGTTTTTACCCAACGTTCTTGGGAAGATGCTTCTCTTCTCGATCTTCATTATCCGTCTGCTGCTGTGCTTTCTTCCTAGTGACAACCCTGATGGATTGTTGGTGGGCTTTTTCTGGAACTTTATCTTTCTTCCTGTCCATTTGAAAGGGTATCAGCTTCTGAGGAGATTATGGGTTATTCTGAGATGACGAGTATATCAGTGGAAAGGCAACTTTCTGCGAGATGACTGGAATTTGGATTGTGCTCTCCTTTGAAGGTGGAGTAAAAAATTTTGGCTCAGGATCTTCGTGGGACAAGATGTCATAGTTATTAGCCGAGGGTGTAGTTTTCCTTTTCTGAGCAGCTGATGTAGAGGTTTGGCCTTGATTTACTTTCTGTCCCTGAGAGGCTTGATTTTGGCAGGCTGCATGTCCTTGATGTTGACCAATTTTCTTAACAATTTCCCATTGCTCTTCCTTTTCAGCTGGAGTTTGCGGCTGGGTCTGCTTTTGTACAGTCCATTGCGAAATGGCTGTATTTGTGGTATGATTTGCACTTGAAAGGCAACTGTTGATAATCTAATTTTTTGATGTGCTTCTAGTTTGCCAGATTCAGGAGGATAGTTTCTGGGAGGAGACCCTTTTAGAGATCTACTTCAACACAATTTCTGGCACATGCAAGCATACCAGCTTTTGGATCTGATTTATGGATGTATTTTCCAACTGAGTTGCTGATGGGTCTTAGACTTTCTTCATTCCAGCAATGCAGTGGTAGGTGAGGCAATTGGATCCAGACCGAGACAGCCGAAGGCACATCTAGCTCTGGATCAAAATCAGGTGCCCAGCGATTCAGATACATCTTCCCTGGTTCCATAAAAGTACGACCCATTTCTGAATATGAGATCACGATCTTCCTTGAGTTCAATTAAAAATGCATAAAATACCTTTCTGCAGGAATAGTACGTGAGTTTTCCCTTGTCAGGGTGACCCAGTTTTTATTTACCCAAATGTCCATATTTCTTGGGGAGGGCCAGATTCTGGTGAACTGCCCAATGAGTCCTCTTTTGGTCAGCGCCAAAGCCGTTTGCCTGGAGGTTGAGACTGGAAGAATAACTTCAGGAATTGAGTCCATTTTTTCTACAAATATTGGAGGAGTCGGCTTCAGAGATGGTTTTCCAAGAGATGCAATGAGGGCTTGAAAGGCTCTGCCTCTTCAGCACCAGGAGGGGGGTTGCATCCCCCTCCTGAGGCCGGAGTGGCCTGAAGGGTGCAGCAGCCGGCGGCTAGGGTTGAGTGGCAGCACATTTGATGATATATATAATTTTTTATAAATTCAACTCTATTGGTAGAGATACATTCTAGAGCCCAACCTGCCCCCTTAATATATTCCTCATGCATGTTTATTGCTTCATTTTTCCCCACAAGTAAAATGACATTTGTTGCTGCATTGTTGAATTTGTTCTAAATGCTCTTTGATTGTGCTCACATGCCATGTATTAATGGTGCTGCTGTAGTTGTAATGAAATACTTTGTTGTTGCAGCAAAGTGATTCGAATATGAGGATTTATGTGTTTGTTTTGTCATCCTTTTCTGTAATGAGTAATATAATGGGTTACAAGGGCAGACCAATCAGGTTACTTGGGAAGACTATGCCGTAACTAGTAATATAATGGTTATGAGGGCAGATCAGTCAGGTTAGTTGTCAAGGTTTTGCCGTAACCAGTAACCTATTATATTTTTAAGGTGATTTAATCAGGTGTTGCAGATTTTGGGAGGTTTCATTTTTTGTGAGGTATGTTTTCTCAGTAAATCAACCTTTTACGATCTTGAAGACTGGAAATTTCAACTAAGGCTTCAATGGTTCCACCCTTTCTTCAAATGGTATGACTGTATTTATGTATTTAACTTGGTAAGTATCAATTCTTTTGACTCGTTACGTTGTTAACAACTTCATTTTAAAGAAGGTTCCAATTTCATTTCTATGATTTCTGACTTGAATTTTGCTAGGGCGGCAACAAAATGAATGTCTGCATGTGATGGTATTTGACTCCAGCACCTAGGTTATTTGGATGGTTAAAACATTTGTGTATTAACAGGTGTCTGGCTGAAATTATCTTCAGAAACGTTTTTGATTTTGATTTGGATCTTAACAAAACAAAATTTCCAGCAAGTTGTACAAAATTTGTTGTAAATTACTTGTGTTTGCAGAAAGCATATTATTGTATTGCAGAATTTACAACTAGTCTTTGCCTGCTGTGAAATCTACCAGCTGGTGTCCATTTGAAAAGGTTGCCTCTTTGCTTCAACACTCTGTGTCATGGTTGTTGAGGCACTGGGTTATTTTCTAATCTCCCGAGTCAATTTCGGTCTCATTCGGGGGATCCCTTTTTCTGAGTAAAAAACTGGCCAGTTAGTCAATGGACACTTTGTAGATGAATCTTTCCGGACTATATTAGAGGACAATCAATCCCAGAATTATACTATGGATTGCTTGAACATTTTCTGTAGCCCTATGGTTAAGTATACAATGGTCCAAGACTCAATGTTAGACATGAAGCCAACACCCAGTTCTAGATTGTTTGTCATCCTAGAGCTAGATCTGGGTTCATTCTGGCCAGACCCCCAAATTCCTGGGTATTCCTTTTGCCTTTCAACCATCTCCTAAAGAACTCTACGAAGTGCTAGTGCAACGAGTTAAGAAGACAGCTGGTAATTACCAGCTGGATCACTAAACCTTTATAATTGGCAACCAATTTCCAAATATGCACCAAAGTGTTAGCAACTACTCATATATATTTGTCTTCTTATTTAGTCCGGTCAAATACTGGTTATAGGTGCCTCGAAAGACTAAAGGTTATAGGTGCCTAGAAAGACTATCTACAACTTTCTCTGGGATAACCCTGATCAACAGCCAGGTTTTTACCATGCTACATGGGAGCATTTTTTACCCTTCGAGAATTTGGGGGTCTGTTCATCATTAGAACCAGGGTTTAGTCCCAAGCATTTCATGCCAAGTGGGTGATTCAGAATGTGGAAGGCATTGAGGCTATGAAAGTATTTTTTAGACATTTCATTTGGCAAGGGATGCTGCTAGGAAAAAGTGTGGCATATAATTTCTCCACACTACTTTGTTAACCTATTCAAGGGTAAAAATTTCAGGAAATTTTGTTATACATGATATTCGGAAGGCTTGGGAAGCACTCAAACCCTTCCTGGCGGGAAAGAGCAGTCTAGTGAACATTGCCTTTGGTGGTCGTTGTTGATCTTTTTTGAAGGCAAGCCTCTAGATGAATCATCCTAGTTTTCAGACCTAATGCTTTCTTGGTGTGACATTCACTCGATCAATGATATATTTGACTACCAATCCAGTGCTTGGATACCCTATGTAGATCTCGAAATGAAATATTTGTTGCCTAATATTAACAAGATTGTTGTGGACCGCATTGAGGGGCTTATTCCTGATCCCATGGTTTTAAAAGTTGGCCTCCCAACACCTCAAGTCCAGTGGCAAGACTAGAAATGGAGGGCAACCACTGCCTTCCTCAAATATGCGGACCATGGGCTACAAGTGGCTCTACTTCAAGTCCTTACTCGAAGGCTCACTAAACAAAGTATGGCAGTTGAAATCCAAGCAAAGGACATCATTATTTCATTTAAAGGCTCACTAAACAAAGTATGGCAGTTGAAATCCAAGCAAAGGACATCATTATTTCATTTAAACAACATTTGGAGCCTTGTTTATAAACCCCCCCAAAACTTTTTTTACAGGGGTCTTCCTATTGATCGAAGGTTAACCTACCTGGGTGTGAGGGTGTGAAAAAGCCCACTCTTTCCATTGTACGGGTGAGCCAAAACCCTAGAATATCTTTTGTGGTTATGTTTGCTTGCTAGGGATGCCTAAACTTGGGTCTGCTTCCTTGTCTTGGCGGATTACCTTGCCAAGCGATGGCTTACGCTGGGATACTCTTTAATGTTGTATCATCTCATAAATTCTCTTGGTATAACGCAACACTTGTCACACTTATATGTCCCAACTTATTCTTACATATCATTGTGTAGAGTAGGAAGTTGACTGGAGATGAAGCATCTCCAGTAGCTCTTCTTGAATATTGGCATGGCCTCATGTGTAATCAGGAAAGTTCCTCCTGGCCAATTTGGCATACATGGAATATAAGCGCATACATGGAAACATAAGCGCATGGAATGCGCATGCGGTCCAATTGTTCGATCTTTGTGCGCATAGGGGATTGGACCCACTTAGGTCCCCTAGAGCCTAGAGCCACCTATTGATGGGTGGGACCCAGTGGTTCTCATTGACGTTGATCCTTTGATTACTACATCGTGCAAGTCCCCAAATGGCCATGACTAACCTCTTGTAGCTGATTGGGTCGTAGGATAGATGTGTTTTTAAGGCTTATGCATTTATGATTTTTATGACTATCAGGTTGACTTCATGATCGAGGGTGTTCTGGCATAGCCCAATCTCCAATTTTGAATTTTGGACTTGCTCGTGGAGGCTATGTTGGCATGCGATCCTTTTTATTTGTTAAAGCATAAACATTTCTCTAATTAATATAGTTTAAAATAAATTTTAATTAAAAAAATAAAATGGAAACTTCAATTTTAAAAATAATATAGACTTTCATCATTTTTGTGGGTTGGAATCAATAAATCCCATTAGGAGTATGGGAAAAATAATATAGAAACTTTCTTCATTATTGTGGGATGCGATGAATCAATAAATCCCCATTGAGATTGTTATGAATCAATAGAATGGGAGATATGTTGGAAAAATAATATAGAAACTTTCTTCATTATTG